>VWPU01001490.1:0-135003 GCA_013398955.1 Callaeas wilsoni | reverse complement strand
CGCGGCCCAGAGCAGGGGGCGCGGGCCCAGGCGCGGGCACAGCCGGCTCATCCCGCACACCGCCGCAGGCCGCGGCCCCGCCCACCGCGCCGGTCCGCGCGCGCCGATTGGCTGCGGCCGCAGACTGACAGCGCGCCCCGCCAATGGGAAGCGAGGAGAGCGAGGCGGGGCTGGGGGTGCCTCACGGCCCGGAGCTCCCCGGCATCGCCCTGCCCTCAGAGCTCACCGTGCTGCCCTTTGGAACTGTAGAGTTACATCGGACACAGGGCCAGGGTGCGCCAGGGCGGGCTCAGGCTGGGCATCAGGAGGAATTTCTTCACAGAAAGCCTGGTTCAACATTGGGCTGCCCAGGGAGGCGGCGGAGTCACCGTCCCTGGAGGTGTTCAAGGGAAGGCTGGACGTGGCACTTGGTGCCATGGTCTGGTTGACAAGCTGGTGTTTGGTCACAAGTTGAACTTGATGATCTCAAAGGTCTTTTCCAAGCTAATTGATTTGGTGATTCTGTGAATCACCAAGATTGGAAGAGACCTTTAGGATCATCCAGTCCGAGTGTTCACCCAGCGCTGCCACAGCAACAGATGCCAGATCCAGACACCTCCTAAACATCTCCAGGGATGGTGATTCCACCACCACCTCCCTGGGCAGCCTGTTCCAATGTCTGACCACCCGACCAACCAAAGAGTTGTTTTCAAATATCTAGTTTGAATCTGCCCTGTCTCAGTTTACAACTCTACACTGTCCCCTGTATCTTTCTCCCCTGTGGCTCCCGTATTTCCTGCTGGGGTGTGGTGTGCTGGGTTTGTGGAACGCCACTGAGCACTGAGGCATGCACAACTCTGAAATAAATTATCCATGTGGGTCTCGAGTGTGTCATTATTGGCTTGGTGCACACCAGGGGACGATTCCGATCTCCTGGGCAGCATCCCCACGTCCTGGGGAGGCTGTGGCTCCTGGAAAGCTGCCTGGCACTGAGGGACAGGGATCGCAGCCCCAGGGAGCCCAGGCCAGCTCTGCTGCAGATTTTTTGCTCTGAAACAACTGCAGGAAACCACACGAATCTGGTTGTGCGATTTCGAGGTCACAGACCTGAGTGCAGCCTGTCCTTTGGGCCTTGTAGAAAAAACTCGTCATGAGCCCAAAGTCCTCTCGAGCGTGTCAGGACCTTTCGTGAATGAAGTCAAACATCTCCGTCCTGCTCCCAGCTCAGGCTTACCAAAGTGGATTTGCCTCCTTTGGACATTAAATCAGTAAAACACATAGGTCACATCGGTGTCAGTGAGATCAGAATTGTGGACCAACTGTCCTTAAAAGCACAGGGAGTTGTGATTCCCAGCGTTTGAAATAAGAATTGAGGAGAGAATCAAGCCCTTTTTGTCGGTGAAAAGACAAAAAGAGAGCACTGCATAATGACAAATTTTAGAACAATATGTTAGAGATTCCCAAGGAACGGGACAAAAGAAAAAAACCCATGTGAGCAGTAACTGAGGTAACTTAGGGTCATAAGATAAAATAATATACCCTAAAGAGAGCGAAAACATGACTCAGAAGCATTAAAATATACAAAAAGGACTTTTTAAAAAACATTTGAATCTCACAATGAATCCCTTCAGAAAATCCCTTCCCACCTTTAGAACTTATTTTTTCAGCTAAATAAAAAGCCTTCCAAGTTGGCTGGCCAGTCCTTCTGCTTCACCTCCCCAGGAAAGGGGCTGCCAAAGAGAGCCTCTGTCTGTGTCAGATTCCCAGGCTGATGTCTTTGGAGACAGAGGAGTAGGTAAAAACTTCCACCAAAAATCCTGGTGATATTTCTATATGCACTCTTTAGAGCAGTTCTGCAGTTTTAAATAGGCATCCATTAGACAAGTACAATTTTTTGCATTTGGAAATGAAAATAAAACATTTTTAGCCATGCTTAATAAAAAGAGGTGGACAGACTTTTTTAAAATAAAGGGTAGCTAGAAAGTGAACTTCTCCTTTTATTTGTTAACTAATGATCTTAAATCCGCTGTGTTTGTTCGATGTATGATTCTATAATAAACTTCTTCACAATCTGATGCAGATTTGGTTGACATAAGCCCTAAAATTGTGCTAAAATGAGTCTAGTTAGTCTTTTTATTCATTGAAAGCCTTATGGACCAGCTCAGTTTCTGATTCAGACATTCCTGGAATTTTCAAGAAGCCCGAGATAGAGATGTTAGCACCAGGGGAGTGGTGATGGAAGATGAAGGTTTCCAACCTGCCAGAAAATGGTCAGCATTGCTCAGGATCAATTCCTTTTAAAAATCCTATATAGAAATGCTTCTGTTCTTTCCATTCTGACAGCCCTCTCAGATTGGCCTTGGGTAGGATTCCTGCAGGAACAGAGCTCTCTTGCATGACCCACGGCCATAAAAACCAGCTACCAGCGCTGTTCGTCCCCAGAAACCTTTGTGGTGTAGCTTGTAAGGCTTTGTCAAGTTAGACATTTCTTTTGAAACCTTCTACCGCTTCTTTTTTTCACCCTCCCCAGGGAAAACTTCTTATCTGCTTCAGCTGCTGCTTGGAAAATGCAAACACACCTCTGTCTGTCAGGACCTGAGGGCACCACGAGTCAGTGGTTCTGCCCAGCCTCACCTGGGAGCTTCTCCGTGGGTGCAGGAGCCCCATTTCAGCTCAGCCAGGGGCTTTGGGTCCCTTCTCAGCCGTGCTGCAGGACTGGGGCTCTCCAGCTCAGCCACAGCCATCCCTGCACAGGGCTGCGGGGCTCCCTCATCCCAAATCCCAGACCCTCTTCCCTGCATCTGCCTTGCCGCCGTGGACGTTCATTCTTGAAAACGTTTATTACTGAAAACCTAATGTTACCATTAGAAAACTGGAGATTGGAAGAGCCTAATTGCTCTTCAGTAATTGTAAATGTTGTCTCCAAGCAAAAAGAGAAGCTGATAAAAGATGGAAAGTCAATCTGATCCAAGTCAATCTAAGGCTCTTTTTTTCTTTTGTCTTTAATCTGTTCAAATGTTAGGTAAAAATAAAAGACATGCCCTGGATTGTCTGCTCAATAATTCCACTGTAGCAAAGACAAACTGATTGATGATGGAAATGAAGGTAGTCCTGTGGTTTGGGGTTTGTTTTGTTTCTTTTCTGTATTTGCTCTTCCACGCAGAGTGCCACATAAATGTATTTAGGACAGGAGTCTGAACTGAGAAACTGACTGTGCTATTATTCAAGAGAACAGCAGAGCTTCAGTTCGCTTCAAAGGAAACAAGATGGATCCAATGATTTCCAATAAATCTGTGTTTGTGCCTGCAAAGTGTTCATCCAAGGGAGATTTGTCAGGAAACATCGCTCCCCATCCATCCTAAAGATGGCTTATTCTTGTAGTAGCGGGGTTTATACACAAATTTCTTTTTTTTAAGTTCTCAAACTAAAGATTTTTTAAAAATATCTACCAGAAAATATTAAAAATATCTGTGTGATCAACTGAAAACCAGCCCTTTTGGGGCTGATAAGAGGAAATAAAAGATCCCTTCCCCTGTTTTCCTTTCAGGGCTGGTGAATGAGCAGTGCTTGCAGTGGGAGAGCAGAGTGGGAAGCTGTGCTGCAAGCTCTGAACACATTTTGGATTAGCTTGGAACAGAGCTTGTAGAATTACTTTCGATGAGCCAGTATCCCATTTTGAAGAGTTCATAAATCTCACAAAGTGTTGGAAAAAGCAAACTTGCTGTAGTTACTTCGTAAAAAGCAGGATCTTTTCAGCTTTTTGCACTGCTCTTCAATTATTCAGACCCTGCAAACAGGCAGTTCTGAGGCTTGTTTTGGTCCCGCTCCCAAAGGTGGGTGTTTAAAATGAGATAGCAATGTTCCACTGTCAGAGCCGTAGCCAGTGCTTAGCTTTAATCTTAATTTTAGAGAAATACAACATTGTTTTATAGAATTCTCTGGCTTTAAGCACAGGAGGCTTGTACTCAGAGCCTACAGGGTCAGCTCTGTGCTCACAACGGCACAGTTTTCTTGAGTGCTGTTTGAAGGCAACCTGTGTTCAGGCTTTCCTTCCTGATTCTTCAGCGCTTTGAGATTTTCTTGTTTAATTTGCCCGCAGCGAGTTGTTCTCCAGGTAATGGCACGAAGTGCTGAATAGCAGAGGTGTCTGTCTTTGAGATCAGATCATGGGAATATTTGTTTCAAGTGATTAATCTCTTTCTGTTGAGCAGTTCTCTGAAATCATGGTTATGAACCCGAGGATTTTTATTTAGGGCACTGTAGAATCAGAACTTTTATGATAAAACTCCAGTTTCTATATCTTTTTCCCTACCACATTTAGGAATATTTATACCTGACAGTGGTCTGAGACTATTTCTAGTGTTTTATCAAATATTTTATCATTTAAAAAACCCTTTTCCTTAAAAAAAGAAAGCCAAAGCTCTTGGAGATTTTAAGAAATGTCCTTAATATCTCAAGGCATAGTTAAACTGATTGTAATAATTTATTATTTTCAGCCACAGGTCCTAAATGCAATGTTGAAAGATGCCAATATTCATATGAACGTTGAATTTATTTGCTTTATTTTCTTATAGTCAATTTTGCTGTTACAGGGTTGATAGTAAAAGTGGAATATAGTACATGAATTTATATGTGGGTGTACTTCACCCTTGTTACCACAGAATCCTTGTAATTATCACGGAGACTGGTCCCACAGAGGCTTCAAGCCACTCTTCCCTCCCCATTTATGTTGGTATCATGAAAAAGAGAAAAAAACCCCTAATTTCTCTTTTAGTATGAAAAATAAAAGGTAAATGTTAACCAGAGCTGTTTCCCCACCACCTCTGTACAAATACCCCTTCCCTTTTTGCCTTATTTCGTATTTTCCTCACCTGGAAAAGTTTTCATTGGTGATTCAGTTCCTAGATGAATCTTCTATTAACATTTACCAGTTCATTCAGCTCCTTGATATTAATTCTTGTTCAGGCTTAGATGGCACATTAGAGGAAAATGAGGCTAAAGATTTAAGCAGATACTTTTAATTATGTCTGGCTCCAATAGAAGGTGGACAGAATCTTACAGGGCAGAATATTAAGCTACTCTCTCCTGCATGAAACTTTTATGCTTATAGCACAAATCATTCAGTGTAGTAGCAAATTCTTCCTGATAACAGTTATTTCTAAAGTGATGTTTGTAATTTCTCTCTCTTATTGCTGAGACAGATTTTTACACTCGTGTGAATTTGGGCATCCAGGCAGTTTCTGAGTTCTAAATTAAAGTCCCTTCTAGCCTGCAGAAACAGGAAGAAGCCTGGGTGTCAGGGTGAGAAGCTGCCTCCCCGTTCTCCAGCTTGCAGTAAAAACTAGATTTTTAAACACCCTGGAACAGAGAGCAGAGAGGAAGAGGCACAGAGGACGCCAGGAAGAGGAAGCTGCAGGATTCAAATATGGAGGGAATCTCACTGAATTTGATGAGAAATTCAACAAAACGTTTGTGATTCTTTGGGAAGGGACATCCCTTTTCATGTGCAGTGGGGCTGAGCTCCCCTGGGCTGTACCTCAGGCTGTGAACAGTACAGAGCCCCTCTGAGCTGTCCGCCTTTCACTGCTCTCTGCTTTGCCTTCTCCATCATAAAGGAGTGGATGAAGAGCTCGTTACAGAGCCAGGAGTCTGAGCTCAGGGAAAAACTGACCTGAAGCCCTGAAAATCCAGGTGTTTTATTGAAGTCGAGGCCTGAATTCTTGTAACTGGACCACGTGGGAAGTGTTGGATTGTCCGTGAGTGACCTTGGCGCTGCCCTGGATAACCAATCTCGCTGTGCTCACAATATTTTTGCAGCCCACTCCAATTCAACTCCAGGCATTGACTGAGTCAAAGGAGGAGGAGTTCAGGTTTCAGCTTGCTTATTTACTGGGTAAATGTTTCTTTTACAGTTAGTATTTAAGCCTACAGGGATGAGTATAGGCTGACTGTTATAATCCTATGCAAATTTATTTAGCCTCTTGTATGTTAAAAGCGTTCATTAGTTTTAATAAACACAAAGATTGGGAAATTGAGAGCTGTAATAATTGCTTTACACAGCATGGAACTTAATAATCAGGAAACAAACTCCTTTAAAATCTCTTGTGTTTATACTACTGGCAATGAAAGTACTGCTTTTACACTGTTGTCTTCAACAGACCTGATTTTTAGTGTTGCTGGAGTTTCCTTGAGGCAATTACTTTGGAAAATTATCTGTTGGAATCGTTGTGGTGCCTGGACTCAGTTTAATTGCTGAACACTGGCTTGCTTTGTGACATGGTGTTATTTCATAAAGTTACCAGTGGTCTTAACAGATGTGTAATGCTGCAGCTGAGGCACTGAAGTGTTTACAGTGTTCAGTTTGTGTGTAAATCCAGGAATATAGAAATTGCAAGGATGTCAGAATTTATGATACCACCCTATTAATCTGTCACCAACTCTAAAGGCCTCTAAAAGCTCAATTACCACTAAGGTGTCTCCACGTTATTCCCACAGTTCTGCAGGAGTGAATGACGGTGGGGAAAAGGTGATGCTTATTTTGGTAATTTCTATTGTTTCTGTGCATTTGCTACATCCTGTTTGTTTTGTTTCTTTAACATTTCTACAACTGTGGAATTAAAAAAAAAAAGCCTAAATCAATGCTCTGTCAGCCAGTTAATCTAACCTTTTAACATGATGTTTGCAGAGGAACTATTCCTGGTGAATGGGAAATACATTCAGCTGATCTCTCTGGGTTTATTTCTGTAGTCAGTGGTGGACAGAGGTTCTTCCAGAAGGTCACTAAATGTGTTCCTCTCTCGCCACTGACTGTAGGAAGATCCTGCTGTCTGCAGTCAGTGTTATCCAAGCAAGCTAGATAGCCTCGATTCCCTCCCAGCTTCAGGTCAGGGCAGGGATTTCGTATAAAATCCATAATTATCATGAGCAGGACACAGCCAGGGCTCCTGGGCAGTGGGCAGAGCTTTCCCTTCGCTCCAGAGGAGGCTGTGTTGGGAAGCCTGGGGAAGCTGCTGGACTTGAGCAGCACTGGAGGTGTGGGCCCATCAGCCAGGGCCAGTGGGTGCTGAAGTAATTATTACCAAACCTTTACATCGTTCTTAATTAGCAGATTTGTTCTCCCTGCCAGCAACGGATCTCATCCTAGTTCATGTACTAATAAAATGCATCTTGGAGATTAGAAGTGCTGGAGTGTGCCAGCCTCCAAGAGTTGTGAATAATTTGCTGTCAGGCTGGAGCCATCTCAGGAGCTCCTCCAGCAGCTCAGAGCTGCAGATGCCTGGGGCTTGTCCTCAGTTTCCAGAACACTTTTCCCCTTGAGCCCTGCACTCTGTGCTTCACAGGGAGCAGAGCTGAGGAGCAGCCTGGCATCCAGCAGCACTGAGATGTGGGGAAAGCGGGAATATTCTCTGAATTTTAAATTAAAAAGGAATATTCTCTGAATTTTAGATTAGGAGGGAATATTCTCTGAATTTTAAATTAAGAAGGAATATCTTCTGAATTTTCAATTAATGGCTATGAAAGTGCTGCTCTGACGTTGCTTAGAGATCTAAATGGCGCCAGAGTAGAGTTCATTGTTTTCATTTAAGCTTTTATTGATTATTGACCCCAAAGAAGTTACCCACAAAATGGAACACGGGAATCTCTACTGTGCAGATTTGTATTTTATTTAATGTGATTATATCAGAGGGAGAAACATCTTCAGGAGACTTGTCTGGTGCTGCAGATGGCTTTTTGCAAATACTGTACTTGTGGCTGGTGAAATCTCTGAAGGATGGAGTAAAATAAGTGAAGACAACAACCTCAATTTACAGCACACAAAATCAGAAATGGAAAGGATTTTTGGGAAGGCACTGATTTTGTGACTCTTGGTGTGTGTCTGTGTCCCTGCCCTTGTAATTGAGTGTGGTCCTGAGGACGTGCAGTGGTCCTGCCCTTCCTTTTTCCAGGGGTCAGAGATTGGGGCTGATGGATTTTGGGGTTTCTCCGCAGTGCCAGTGCAGGATTTTACCTTTTCCGCTTTCTGGAGGGCAGTGCTGCACAAGTCCCTAATGAAGCCATGGTAGCAGGGTGCGTTCTCAGGGCTCAGGTGTGTGCCAGGGATTTCACTGCTAACCCAGCGATCTCCTTCCTGCCTATGGAATATTTACATCCACCTTTGATGTGTGTGGATTGATGGCCCATATGCTCTGGTTAGGAGTGATTTATAGGATAGGAACTGGAGGCTGATCCACTGAAATAATCTTTACATACTAATTGCTGTACTATTTGATGTTTCCTTCAAAGCAGGAGCTTTTATCGGCAGTTTAAGTTGAGTTTGGATGGATTAACAAAGATTAGTATAGAAGTCTGAAGAAAATATGAAGTGTAATACATTGTTTCATGTTCATTCAGGACAGGAAAACACTTAAAAGACTAAGTAGAAGAATAACAATGAATTATATGATCTTTTAAAAACTAATAGAATTGTACTTTTTATCTTCAAAATACTCAGTAAGCCAATGTCTACAGGGTAGATGGGTTGTAGGAAGAACAGCTGATTTGGTACCTGCGTGATATTCTGGCTGGGATCAGCACATGGAAATGTAAGACCCTTGTTGGGAAGCAGTGTGACTCTGGAACTGCTGAAGCTCTCTGGAAAAGGCCTTCAGAGTGTGTAATTATTTGTGTGGCACAAAGGAAGGAAGAAGGCTCCGTGCTGTGATTCTCTTGGGGACGTTTTGTTCCCGCTTATGGGAAGTGTTTGTTATATTCTGCTCTGCTTCCCTCCCTTCGGCCGTGAATTCATCACCTGCAGCTGAAGTGCAGTTTATTCCGTGGTCGCTGAGTTTCCTCATGGATGCTGAGGAAGAGATGTGTGGGAGCAGACAAATTCACTTCATGCCACCTGCCCGGGTCAGCTGTGTCACCGAACAGAGACAATGTGGGCAGTAACATCCTTTTTTTCTAAGTGCAGGACTTGCTCTGGGTACAGACTTCCTCCCTTGACTACTGTGGTACTCTTCTTAATGAAATATTTATTTGAAACCTCTTTCCCAGTTGATTTTTTTGCTTGTATCCTAATGAGACGTGACAAAGGGATAGCAGACTGCTAAAGCATGGAGACCTGTAAATAAAGGAACTGTTCCATCTTATTAAATTTGTGAGAGAGAAAAAAAAAAGAGAACTGTTTCATATGCTATTAGGTTATTTCCTCACAATCACAGGTATTTTGGTGACAGTGGTTCAGATTTAGTGGCTTTTTAATGTATCAAACTTAATTTTCTTGCTGTAGCTCTGTCAGTCATGAACTAAAGTTTTCTCCTTTGCTTTTTAATTATTCCACGGATTAATATATTGAAAATGGGCTCATTTCTATGCCTCAAATTAAGCTAGCTCTGTTTCAGCTTTTTCTCAATTACTCCTGTAATTAAGACCCATTAACCCATAGCAGAGAATAAAATAAGAAAGTAGAAACAAAAATTAAAAAGTGGGGGGAAGCCCATATTTGGCTTCCTTAATCATAAATTGCATAAAACTCTTTCCGGAACAGCCACTACGAGGGAATTTATTAAGGAACTTGACAGCCTCTACGTAGTTTTGAGAAGAACATAAAGTTTTCAGACAATAGTCCCATCAGGGATCCCAGTTGTAAACAGTCTGGATGTACCCACTTAATTATGTGAAAACCTGGCATGGTGCTCTGGGGGAGAATTAAAAACTGCTAAACCTGCATCCCACACTGGAAGTGGAATATTTAATCAAGTCAAAAGCTTCATTGCACCCTATAGCCAGCCAAGTGAAATCTAGGCTGTTAAATATTTTATTGGTGTTGGTGTTCATCCCAGCCATATATCAGGGCATGGTCACAACAGCAGCAGGGTTTCTTTCACTCGGGGAGCTCTGCTGGGTGATTTTCCTTGGCTCTTAGGGTGGTCACTGTGGAAAGTGGCCTCAAGGAGAGCTGTGCTTGAGCTCTGAAGTGGCCCTGGCTGAAATGGGTGAAGGTGGCCTGGACGCTGTACAGGAAGGAGCAATTCGGAAATGTGCACCAGTTTTTGTTCTTTGTACACTGCCAGGCACCATTAACTGCATTAATATAAAAAAATGAGGGCGTTGTGGTAACTCACTGACACACAGACTATTTTTGCTCAAGCCCAAGGACACAGCTAAAAAAAAAAAAAATAGGGAAAAAAACATGGGGTTTGCTTCAAAGCAAGCTCATGTAACTGAAAAATATAGGGTCCCTCCTATGATGCTTGTGAAACCAGCTGTAATTTTAAATTTTTTTTTTTTTTTAACCACTTTTAGCTCTCTTTCAGTGCTTTGGCAAGCAGGCTTGGACATCAGTAAGTTTGTGCTGCAGTCCAGGTCAACACAGCCCTTTATTGGCTATAAATTATTTGTGAGGTATTCAGTGGTTTACGACGCCTGCACTCGAGGGCCACCATAAAAGCAGTTATGCACATAGGATGTCAAAAATACATTTTTCATACTTTGGAGATCTCCTAGGACATTTCTTAGGGATTGTTGCACGCCTGTGAGCCGTAAAGTTAAATGATAGTCCTCTTCCTGAAATGTTTATCTCAAAATGCACTAAATTCAGGTCGAAACATTTCCAGCCATTAATGATCATTACCAAGTGTCATTGTCTTCAGCAGCTTAGCAGAGATAAGCTTTAAATGGAAAATTAATGGCTCTTTTGTAAACAGAGAGCTTAGTTTAAGCAGTTTCATGGGGCCACAGCACGGGTGGCACGCAGAGATTCCCAGTGACCTCCCCAGGCGACAGCAGTGCTTTAGAAATGCCAGCTTTTGAAAGGACACTTGAACTGTGGGCAGCTGAAAGCAGAGCACCCCTAAATCCCAGCTCAGCCTTTCACTCGTCGTCCGAGCCCTGTTCCCACGTCAGGCTGGGGCCGAGAATTAGCACAGGACACGTTCTTGTGCCCACAGACAATTCATTTAGAGCAGGGTTCAGTTTGCTTTCTGAAGAAGCAAGTCAATAACGTTTTATCTTCCTCTCATTTGATGCCTTTTGAAATCACCACCTTCCTCCAGGACTCTGCAATAGTGAGGTCTCCCATGTTGCTCCTTTATGTGTTTGTAACCTTTTTGAACTTCAAATGGCCTCTTGTTCGTTGTGTTCTACAAAATACAAATACAAATACAGAGGAGGGAGAAAAAGACGAATTACCTCATCTGGAAAAGTATGAATTCCACACTAAATATACCTCTGACTTTTCTCCTTTCAGGGATGAATTGTTCCAGTTATTGGTGCCCCCGAGGGGTGTCCACATGAAAACTGTGGCTGAGTCACATCGCTGCAAAAATGTTGGAATTTGCACTCCAAAGGATATCTAAATAGAGAGCTGGTGTATCTCTCAGTCCCACAAACTTTAAACCTTGGCACCTTAATGTGTAATCATTGGCCCTTCTGTAACTTTATATTTGTTAACACCATAATTCTAAAATTCCATTGCACTTCTCACATTCTTCATGTTGTTATTAGAAGGGGACGAAAGCTGCTTGAAATAGAAAATAGTTTTTATTTCAAGAGAAGAAAAATCAGGTTTACTGTGATAGAGGGCAATCACTCAAGGACTTCTATCAGCAGATGTGAGGAGAAAGTAACACTTGGCAGGAAGGGAGGGAGGCTGAGGTCAGTAAATTTGTCAGTAAACTCAGCTGAGAGGCAGGCAGAAGAGCAATTCTGCTGCTGGCTCTGCCCTGTTCCCTTGAGACACTGCTGCTTGAGATTTTAAAACACTTTCAAGCAGAATCTGAAGCCGCACAAGATTTCAGTGCTCTGTTCAGTTACTCCCAAGGCTCGTGCAGAAAAGATCACACTAAAGGACTTTTAAACAAAAGCTGTATTAATTTAGGGACCGAGGAGGTCTTGTTCAGTCACTGTGGCAGTTTTAAGACCTTTTGACGCAGTTGTTGTGAAGCCTGACGATCGAAGCTCTTCACCTTACAGATGTTTTTGTCATGTCCCTCAGCAAACTGTCACAGCTGTGCCCAGAGTGTGTTCGGAGCGCCCTGCCATGGGTAATCCATCCCTGAGTTTTGAGAACAAATACCAAAGCAGAGCCAAACAGTGAGAATGAAGTGTGGCTAAGAGAGGATTTTTTAATGAGAGGACAGCTCCTTGATTACCAGAACTGGAACCTCTGCGAGTCCTGCATGCTGAGATGTGATCAAACCCTTTGGTTCATAATCCATAACCCACGTGTGTAGGGAATTTGGGCTTTCTTAGCTGGAAACAAACAACAGCTAAGCGAGAAGATGATCACTTTAAAGTCATGAAAATTCCTGCAGGCACCTGTGTGGGAATAGGCACTATTCCGCTTGCACACCTGTACTGGTTTGAAAGCAAAAACAGTGAGAAACCCCTAGTCAGAAGTACAATTTAATAGGAAAAACTAAAATAAATGCAATAATGCAAAAAGAAAGCACTGACAGAGTCAGGATACAAGCTGACACCCTGTCAGCCAGGGTGTTGGGAGCAGTCCCATAAAATGGTGCCTGCAGTCCTCCAGAGTGATGGTTCTGCTGAAGCAGTGATCCTGTAGGAAAGGTCTGGTCTTCCCCTGAAGGTCCAGTGGTAGCTCTTGTCCTCTGGGAATCCAGCAGGTAAGGGCTGGCTCTGGTGTTGGAAATCTTAGCTTATATCCAGGATGGGATGCTTGGTTCCTTCCTCTGGGCAGAGCATCTCACAATGGGAGGATGTAATTTTGTCAGTCACGTGGTGAGACTGGATGGGCCATGAACAGGAGAGATCCCCCAGAGGGAGGATGGGTCATGGGAGAGATAAGGAACCCTGCCCCACCTGGTTTGGACAGCTGGCCCATGAACAGGAGATAGTCCAGAGAGAGGCGGCAAGGGACACAGCCCCACCTGGCTCCAACAGCTCCTGAAGATGGTAATGGAACACACTGCAACCCTGGACAACACCTGAGGGGTAAGGCTCTGTAATCCTCTGGAACAGTGTTTCTCTGCCCATGCAAATGACTGATGTTTAATGGTTCCAGTGCTGCAGGTCGCTGTGATTCTCCTGTGTTCATTTACGCAGGTCCTGATAAGCAGGTTTGTATCTTTTATAAGCAACCACGGCCTTGGCTGAATTGGGGGCTTCCTGCAAAAGTGTCATTTTGATCTATGAATCTTCACTGTAATGAGAGCAGAGAATAAAGCCACCACAAGAAAGAAACTAATAAAAACAAAATCCAGCTGTAATGAGACCAGTAGGAAGAACAGGCTTTAGATAATTCTGCCTTCAAAAAAGCTGACAGTTTAATTAAAATTCTTATTGGGAACACTAGGTAATATAACTTTGCATTTAATAGGAATATTTTGCAAAACAAGCGTGACTGTGTTTCAAAACAGAAATTAATTGGTTGCTGGCTAGAAAAATGACTGAGATGAGTGGGTGTTTGTGCCATCCTTCTGCACCGTTTGGTGTCCTGCCATGCTACAGGTGCTCACTTTGCCTGGCCAGTTTTCCAAAATTGAGCTATTTCGATGTTTTCTTACTTCTACTGAAGTCTAGAGCCTTACGTCGTGAAAGGAAGGAAATAAAATGTGAAAAAAGATAATTAGTTTTCTCATTCCTGTTGACACAAATCAAAGGTGTACATACTGTCTTAAATTTTAATCAAACTGGGGTGAGTTCCAGGCAGGATTGATTTGGAATGTAAAATGCAAACGTTTGGGAAGGAGAATATTGATATTTTCCCTTCAAACCTCCCAGACAGTAGTGTCTAAGCTTATCTTTGCAAAGTCCATGCAAAGCCTGGTGTCTGTCCTGCTTATCTCTTGCATGTTGTGGTGCTTCGGAATTGTGCCTGCCAATCCTTGTTTTACACCACCACGAGTGGGTGAGAATTAATCCAGCTTTACAGCCGGGCTGAAAGAACAGAGGCAAAGTGATTTGCTCAGGGTCATTCAGAAGATTATTGGCAGAGCCAGGATTAAAACTCACTTTTTAAATCCTAAAAGATGAGCATTTTTAAGAGGTCTGGAAGTGTGGGTGTGGGGGTATGTCTCATGAATTGTAGCAAAATTGAAACAATTTCTTTTAAGCTTGTCTTGTCCACAGCAAACCACGTGGGCACACAAGAAAAGAAATGGCATTTTTCCTCCTCTTTTGGCTTTCCTCTTTAATTTCTGGTGCTTAAAATCAGCCGTTAGGGCCAAACTCTTCAAGGCTTCCTTTCTTATAACCCCCTTGGAATTCATGTTTACATAAAAGGGCAATGCGAAACCTGGAGCCTGACTCAAAATTCATAGTTCTGCGTGCTTTATTTTTAACCTTCCTACAAACTGCAGCTGTGAGAAGATTAGAGTCGATGTGGAAAATTGAGGGGTTTAAGAAATGTCTGTCTATAAGTCAGCTTTGATAATTTGAGCTGGCTCTCTGCCGAATCCAGTTGGATTCTGCTGGCGAACTGCTTCCAACCCGAATCCGAGTAGTCCTAAAAAAACCCAACCCCCTGCAAGGGATGTGTGTCATTGGTGAGATGTTGTTGCTGTTGAACTGCAGGGGTTAAATACCGGTGATTCTCCGGGTGGTTCCTGCAGGGGTTGGTTTCTATTTATGCCGTAAAACACGATGAAGGATCAGGAAGCTAAACGAGGGGAGACACTTGATTAGCACTCGTTACTGCTGGTTTTCCCCTGTTTTTCTGTGCAGGAACAAGAGAGTCTATATTCTGGTTCAGAGTTCAAGTAAGCCTCCTGATAAAAAAGGAACATAAAAGCTAAAAAGAGTGTAGAGATGATTGTTATACAGCTGAGCCTGCCAAATGTCTATGGAGTATCCATGAAAGCATTAGCAGGACAGCAGCACTTGGGCTGCTTTGTTTTAAAATTTAATTGCACTTATTTCATGCTAAAACCACATTGAAGGCTCCAACTTTAAAACGTTTTGTAATGAATACTTCTTGAGCAAACCTTTAGAGCAGAGTTCTTTACAGGTTCATTTAAAAGCTTCAAACCAGGCTCCTTCTCACGCTCCGGTGTTTATTCCCGTGAGCTGCTCCGTGACGCATTTCTGCCCTTCCTTGCACCAGGAGCTCTGGAGCCCAGTTCCTCCATCACGGTGCTGAAGGTTCCAATTTTGTGTTGTGCTACCAAGGGGGTTCCTTGGTCGTTCTGCTGCTGGGCCGTGCCCACAGAATTTCCCTTCTTAGGAAAACCAGAAGAAGCAGAAATAGTTCCGAGCATCGCCAAGAAATCAAACGAGCAGTTGACAGCTCTTGTTGCTCAGGAATACCTGTGCTGTCAAATTTTTGAGGATATGTGGCTGTTTCCATGAGTAGAAACTCTTGGTAGCATAAAGTGCCTTGAGATTGTTATTGCATGTTGGAGCAGAGTGCAGCCCAGACATTAAAACATCTATTTATTCATGGCATCTGTAAATCACAGTTGCCCTAAGGCTATGCGATAGCTCGTGAAAAGTCCTGAAAGAATAAATATTTCTGTGCAAGTGAAGAAAGAGCTGCATGAAATATCTGTTTGTTAATTCCTGTGATGGAATACTTAGGACTTTTGATAAAGTGAACCCCAGGAAAAACTATTCATCTTCAAAACTGATCTTTCGGTTATAATTTTGTGTCTACAGAAACTCTGCTAGTTTGCAAATATAATAACATCAGCAAAGCTTGATTATGTCAATAACTTCCTGGGGATTCCACAACAACAATTTAATTAAAAGGGAGGTGATTTGAAGGTTTGACATGAAAATACAGGAGTGCAGAGTGAGCTGAATCTGTCAATTTTTGAAGAATCTGCTTTTCCAAGTTGCTGAACTTGAGCAAACTGCTTATTAGAGCACATCTGGCATCCCATCTCTTTGTACAAGAGCTTGTCTGCTTCCTGATAATCTATTAAAACAGCGGCTTGAGCCTGAGCCATTGTCCAGCGGGGCTGGCATGAGGACAGAACCGTGCCTCTGGAATTTTGGGTGGGACATTCTGGCTGGTCTCTTCCGAAAGTACTTCACCTAGCCCCACAAACTGGAAGGCGTTGCACAAATCGCACAAATGTGAAGCGTTTGTGGAATTTGACCGTGGGTGATAACGGGTATGGATGTGTTGGCTCTGCAAGCTCAAGCCTGTGGAGAGTTGCCGGGATGAACCACACGTACTCACAGAGTTATTGGTGGAACTCCGTTTATTGATTATTATAGGCCTGGTTATATACATTAGTCAGCTTGTTCACGAGCCGCTTAGCAACTTATGATTGGATAATAGCTATTATTACGTGTATAATAGTTAATACGGATTGGCTGTAGCTAAACAATCATGCTTTTTCTCTGTTCTTTTCTCATGGTTACATGCTTCTGTTTTCCCATCTTGTCTTTTTATCTTTTTACTTTCCTACCAGTGACTTTGTTTCTTCTTTCTTGCTTATTCAGGATAATCAAGGTTGCTGAGGCCTGGGCTGTGCACATTCCAATGAGCAGCTCCCGTGAGAAACTGCTCCCAGTATCCATTTTCTCTGAGAAACTGTTCAACAATTATTGAAACCTGGGTTGTGCACGTAGCTTAGCTCTGCATGTCCTTGCTCAGAGAGCCATTCCTCTACACAAGCCCCAGTAAAAATCCCTCCGGATCAGACCCGAAGCAAGTGGGACTTGCACTGTACATGGCAGAGCTTTGGGGCTCTGCAGCTTGGATGAACTGTGCTTTAACTTTTCAGCTGCCATGGTCTGCAGAAACGGTTTCTTAGCAGAGGGTTTATTTCCTGAGAGGTCTGGAAACAAAACGGAACGGAGGAGCCAACAGTGAAGCTTAAACCTCAACAAGTCTTTAAATGTACCAGGTGTCTGGGTCCTACGTGGGACAGAAACGCTGCTTAGGCTTAGGAAAATTTTGGACAAAAAGCAACAAAATAAGTGCACTAAAACATGGAACTGCACTGAGAGCTGCGTTTATTGGCCAGCGTGGTTATGTCATATTTATTTAATTTATAGAATCATAGAATCACAGACTGGTTTGGGTTGGAAGGGACCTTAAAGCTCATCTCTTTCCACCCCCCTGCCCTGGGCAGGGACACCTCCCACTGTCCCAGGGTGCTCCGAGCCCCGTCCAACCTGGCCTTGGACACTTCCAGGGATGGGGAGTCCACAAGCTCTCTGGGCTGAAATATTTTCTCACAAGCCTTCATTTCCCCATCTTTCTAAAAGAAACACAGCCTCTGTGTCCTTGCAACTCTGTGACATACATTTGAAACTTTTGCTGGGTTCTTCTGAGCCGTGATGGAGAATTTGACAAAAGAAAAAAGAAGAAGAGGTGAAAAAAATTGCTAAAAAGAAAAAACGTTCTTAAATCAGAGACCTGTCAATAGCATCATGCAAACTAAATTTAACAGCTAATTTACTGGTGACAGAAATATAATCCATATAATTTATGCATCTAATATAATCTGTCATTTGTGTTTAAGGAGGAGAGCAAGGCAGCATCCAATAAAATGTGGAAGAAAAATGAGTTTGTGAGGTGAGTGACAGAAATGTTCATTACCTCAGTTCTTTCCTGTGGTGTTCTTCTCTTTTAAGGCAGGAATCTTAAGAATTTGATCCTTATGAAGTAGAAAATTACTACTTGAAAGGACATTTTTTTCTTCCCCTTTCTTGTCAAAACCTAAAATTGTTCCAGTTCAAAACCAATCAAAGAAGAAACAGAAGATTCTGACTTCATCCCAGTCCAAAGAGAGCAAAGAGAAAAGAGGCCAAGGGCTCTTTCAGAGATGAAAGACCTGTGGAAGTTAATTTGAAATCACCATCAGTCATTCCGGCTGTGCATTAGACGCACACAGGTGAGTGAAAGGGGTTTGGAGCCTGTGCCTGATGAGAGGAAACCCAAATGCTCTGAAGGAACTCTGCATCTGTGGTACTGTAACATTATCTATCCTAAGGTGAGTTTGTGTTGGACTTGCATCTGGAATCACAAACCAGCAGCAAAGAAACTGTGGGGTATTGTATTCAAGTATTATATTCAAGTATGATAAATACTTGAAGTAAAAGCTGAGGGAGATTCTGGATGTATTTTCCTGTTGCTTTCGTACGTAGCACATGATGATTGGTGAGGCCAAAGTGCTAAAGAAGCAACACCCCATGGCCCTGTGTACTGGTTTGAAAGTAAAACCAGTGAGAAACGCCAAGTCAGAAGTACAATTTAATAGGAAAAACTAAAATAAATGCAATAGTGCAAAAAGAAACCACTGACAGAGTCAGGATACAACCTGACACCCTGTCAGTCAGGGTGTTGGTAGCAGTCCAATAAAATGGTGGCTGCAGTCCTCCAGAGTGATGGTTCTGCTGAAGCAGTGGTCCTGTAGAAAAGGTCTGGTCTTCCCCTGCAGGTCCAGTGGTAGCTCTTGTCCTCTGGGAATCCAGTAGGTAAGGGCTGCTTCTGGTGTTCGGAATCTTAGCTTATATCCAGGATGGGATGCTTGGTTCCTCCCTCTGGGCAGAGCATCTCACAGTGGGATGATGTACTTTTGTCAGCCATGTGGTGAGACTGGATGGGCCATTAACAGGAGAGATCCCCCAGAGGGAGGATGGGGCATGGGAGAGATAAAGAACCCTGCCCCACCTGGTTTCGACAGCTGGGCCATTAACAGGAGATAGTCCAGAGAGAGGGGGCAAGGGACACAGCCCCACCTGGCTTCCACAGCTCATGAAGATGGTCATGGTACACACTGCAACCCAGGACACCCTGGCAGCACAAACTGCTGAGGCTTTTCACCCTGATCCCAGGGCAGGTCAGAGATTTTGCTGATCAGGGCGCTGGCTTTGGAGCAGTGAAATGAGAGGGCTGTGAAAACACCGCTGTGACTCTCTCTGGACTGACACGGTTCCTGTGGTGGTTTGGGGTTTTTGCTCTCTGCGGGCTCAGCAGCCTCACAAAGCGGCTTTGTTGTTACACAGGAATTTTAACCCTGTTAGTATCGTATCTGAGGGAACACATGACTCCTCCAGTTAAGAGCATCTTATAACAATATGAAATAAGAAGCTTCTCTGCACAATTGCATGAAAGAAACTTTCTGAAAAATATAAATCTGGTGTAAAATCCTTCTGGCTGTGACAGACATTAATTCCTGACACAATATTTGCTATTTATTGCACGTTGGCATTTGGGAGTTCAGAGATACTGCAGTACATTGCAGACAGTGTGATATTTATGTAATGTGATAAACACATTTATCCATAGGCATTTCTCTATTAGATTAAGAGAAACTGTTGACTTATAAAAGGAAAAATGTCGTGTTTGCAGAATAGACAATGGACCAGACAACCTCTGGCTTTTTGTTTATTTATATTGTAATTCTATGATATTATTCCTTTAAAGCAGAAGGCCAGCTCCCTTGCTAATTGTATCTAGGATATTTATCACCAGCATGGAACAAATACACCATTATTTTCCACAGGTTATTCTTCCAGAGACATGAAAACTCAGAACTCCTGTGGCAGTTTTTAAAACTAATACTTCTAGTTAAGTACTTTTAAAAAATTTAAATGCCCCAAACACTGAAATATTTAAGCTTGAATAAGCACAAGCTTTAATCGCTTTTATTTGAAATAAAAGGATGAAGCTGGAAATGCAGTGTTTCAACAAAATTATGGGTGGATGTGTCCCTTCAAGCAGTTTGATTTCACATGTTACTTTGGGGAAAGAACTTATTGCTCTAGATTTGCACAATGCCTGTTTTCCTACCCCGATAATCTGGTTTTCTGTAGGGTTTTTTAATATAAATTCCACTAAAATCATCACTTTTGAACTGGTTTCATGCCCATCTCACTGGTCATTTATTATTATTAAGTGGGCATTTATTTGTCCAACGTGTTTTTTTAGGATTCTCAGTGAGGTTTGGGGTTATTCAGTTACAAAAGCAAGCTGGGAATCTGGAGCTGGGAATCCAAATAGGGACCTGGAGGAGCAGAAGAAAAAAGTGGCAAGTACAGTGCAATTATCAGTACCTGGAACCTTTCCAAGAACATTTTCTCACAAAATAAAAACCCAGTTTTGCCAGAATAGAAACTTTCCACAAATCCATACCCACTTCAGGAAAATGTAATTGTGAAAGAGAACTCGAAATGAGTCGTTTCAAGAAATGTCAAAACATTTCTGAAAGAGAACTTGTGGGTTTTTTGAGTTTTTTTTAAAAGTGTGTTAATTTTGATAATATGTCTGTTAAAAATACTGAAATCAAATATTTCACTTGGCTCAAAATGCCCAACATGCCAGCTTTATAGGGAAATCTAAGTGGCAAATTTGGAGGAGATTTGGGATGAAAATTAGATTCATGATGGATGTTTTTGTTGCCTTTGAGCAGGGCTAAAAACCAGACTACCTTGCACTGTCATAGAGGCTCCTCGGGAGTTTGTGCTCTTTTGGGGTAAAATTTACATCTTGAGTGTGTGCAAAGGAAAAGCATAAAAACAAAAGTCAATCAGGAGGTAGCTGGCATATTTCAAAAGAGAGTAAGTTTGAGAGGCTAAAGCGAGGGTGGGCAGGACGACTGAAAAGATGCAAAAGGTGGCTGGAACAACAGGGATAAAGAATATTTAAAAATCCATCTGACCTCAGTGTCACAAAGCCATTGCTTTTTCTATCTTTACTTTTTTATCTCCATTTTGGAAGCTTTCTCACTTCCAGACCTCAAGGCTGAACGTTCTATCCTGGTGTTTAATACCCTGTACTTAAGTGCTTAATCACTGCACCCAAAACGAATGTGAAACCACATATTTTGATTTTTAGATTCTCTGCAAAATGTCTTGTTCTTGCCTTCATAAAGAGGATGAGCTGGTATCTGGCTGTGCCATCAGGTTAAGCCTTTAAACACAGATTGCCAGGCTTGTCCCAGTGGTTGCCAGTGAATATTTAGTGTTTCTGGAGTGAATTAAGTGGATGCAACGATAGGATGGGAGCATTGTGAAGGGAAGGCGGGCTGGGGAAGGTCAGAATTCCCCTGTGCCCTTTTCAGGTGTGACTGTGCCTGCATGGCTGTGGTCCTTGCCATCAATGCAGAGCCAGTCACACCAGCAAGGGAGGAGCTTTAGGGTGACCAAATTAAGCCCAAGGTGTCTCTATCACTTCCAGGTTTACTTTCAATCTGAGTTTGGTTACAGATCCTAAAAGAGAATGTGCACTGATAGTGTCTCACCAGGACAACTTCTTCAGATTAGGCCTCCTTGGATTTGATGATGCTAAACAGAGCAGAGGGAATGCTGACAAAAAGCCCTTTTTAGTTCCCTTATCTTCTTTGCCGTGAAGCTCTTTGTTTTATAAATTATTTTGCATTCAATAAAAAAAAACCCACAGGGAAGATCAGGTGAAAATGGCACCAACCTGCACTGCAAAGTGAGCAGCTACTCTGGGCATCAGTGGGATTGCCAGTATTACAATTTCTAATGTGCACCAGAAAATAATTTGTGTGTATTTCCTCAGTGTTGAGCTGAAATGAGATCCCACCGAAGGAGAATTGCTTCTGGAGAAGCACACTGCTAATGGGAAGGGTGGAGAAATGGGAACTGCTGGGTCCTGTTTGATCACTGACTGTTAATTCAGCTTCATTATGGCTGCACCAATCTGCACTTCAAGACTTCCAGGAGAAAGCCACAGCTGAGTGAATTCCTTTAAACAGAATCCTCACGTGGATGGTCTGCTGGGATTCAGGTCAGGAACTGCTCCTGATGCAGGGAAGAATAAGGTGTTAAATCCATGTGAGTAAAGGACAAGGTTTTCCAGGTGACGCTTAGCTGACCTCTACTGGGAAAAGTGAAATTTTCTAAAGACAGATCTTATGCCGTCGTAAAATCTTGTCTCCTCTGCCAGCTCAAGTGTCATGAGGCTTTAAAAATCAGAAGGAGCAGGCACTGAAAATGCAGATACTGTTAATTTTCTTATGGGGGTTTGGATTTGGTGGGAATAAGCCATCCTTCTTTAGCATAATTTTCAATATTCACAGGACCTTTCTCCAAGAGGGCTTAGAGGTTTGAGAGCAGTTGCCTCAGTGGGCATGGTGTTCAGGAGTTTAAAAAAGAAATAAAAATAATAATATTCCTGAGAGCGCCAGGGAAGTGAAGCCAAGTGAGTTATGAAAGGCTTTGCCTCATGATTGCTCTAATTTTGTAGAAAGTGCTATACCTTATAAAAAAGCTGCCTTGTATTCAATTTACATAAAGTGTTTTAGTACCAGAGCAAGAGAGTTATAATTTGTCTCCCCAGAGGACAGTAATCTCACAACAGAAGAAGATATAATGGGTAGAAATAGTGGCACTAAGCTAGGGAAAAAACCCTCCTAAATAATCCACTTTTGTCACCAAAGAAAAAAAAAAAAAAAAGGGAGAAACAACTGGTAGAGTAATTGTATTCATATGAAAAATAGAGCTACCACTCTTACAGATTTCCATGCTTCCCAGCCAATGGGAAGTCCAAGAGCCAATATTGCTTTGAGCACAGCTTTTCCTCTGAATAGATATTCAGAACTCTTGAAAAATAAAGTTATTCCTTTTACAGATACATTGAAGCCAGTGTCTCATTTGGAAGGGAAACCTCCTGTCATCAGGAAAACATTTCTAACAAAATAGAGAGAGCAGAGGAACAGTTTTGAGCTTCTGCTCAGCTTGGCGAGACTGTCCTTTCTCCTTAATCTGTCTGTAAATCAGGCTGTTCCTGGCTGGAGGCAGAGCAGTTCCCAAGGGCAGGAATGCTGCCCTCTCCCTGCCTGAAGAAGTGGCTGCCCCCAAATCTGCGTCCTCCCTGCGGCAGCCACTCCTTGGGATGGTGCTGAACTCCTCTTTTGCCCCATCCATAGGATTTTTATGGCTCTTGAGCAGCCCTGGGGGCCCGGGGCTGGAGCTGGGTGCCAGAACCTCACTGCAGTTCCAGGTTCTGGCTCTGCTGTAGCTGGGTGCCAGAACCTCACTGCAGTTCCAGATTCCAGCTTTATAGGGAACTCTAAGTGGCAAATTTGGAGGAGATTTGGGATGAAAATTAGATTCATGATGGATGTTTTTGTTGCCTTTGAGCGGGGCTAAAAACCAGACTACCTTGCACTGTCATAGAGGCTCCTCGGGACTTTGTGCTCTGCTGCTGTAGCTGGGTGCCAGAACCTCACTGCAGTTCCACATTCTGGCTCTGCTGTAGCTGGGTGCCAGAACCTCACTGCAGTTCCAGGTTCTGGCTCTGCTGTAGCTGGGTGCCAGAACCTCACTGCAGTTCCACATTCTGGCTCTGCTGTAGCTGGGTGCCAGAACCTCACTGCAGTTCCAGGTTCTGGCTCTGCTGTAGCTGGGTGCCAGAACCTCACTGCAGTTCCACATTCTGGCTCTGCTGTAGCTGGGTTCCAGAACCTCACTGCAGTTCCAGGTTCTGGCTCTGCTGGAGCTGGGTGCCAGAACCTCGCTGCAGTTCCAGGTTCTGGCTCTGCATCCCCAAATCCCGGCGGCTGAGTTGAGGAACTCGCGTTTCCAGTGCAGCTCTGCCTGCCAGCATTTTAACTTCTGCCAAAGCTCTCTTGTGTTGGGAAGGTTTTTGTGTCTCGGGGAGCAGGTGGTCATTCCTGCCTTTGATTTGTTCTATTTTTCATCAAGTTAAGGCCCTTTCCCTGTTTTACACAGCAAACATTTCATGTTTGAGAATTCAGTAATAAAGCAGCATCTTTAAATTTGTCTGAATGCATCAAGGCTGCAAAGACAACAAGGTACCAGAGATTCCACATTTTTATAGTTCCTGTTTTTTTCTCTGCTGTTACTTTGTAAAACAAAGCTGCATTTATTGCCTTTTAGAGCAATAGGTTTTATGGGCTTTATGTGATGGATGGCTTCAGGCAGCACCATGCATTTTCCGTTCCCGAGGTTTTTCTTACATGTGTGTGTGGCTGTGCTTAAAGGGAGAGTGGAATTATCCAAACAGTAAAAAAGGGAGCAAAGGGATGAGCAGGGAATGGTTCTGACTCGAAACCGAAGCAAGGGAAAGAGCAACAAAAGCAGTGGTAAGTACATATAAGAATTTACATCCTGGGTGAACGCTAAAGCACCCGAATGAGGAGAACCCAGCCTCAGATCCTGCAGCACTCGAGGTAAACATATGCAAACTGCCACTTAAAACACTCACTTGTCTTTTGTTGACAATATAATCTCTTCTTTAATTGACAATCACAGTTACACTTAAAAACCCCGTTTGAGCACACTTACCTCTCTGCAAATTTATCTTTGTGATAAAAGCTATGGAAACAGTAGGAACAGTTATATATGCTTCATATCTAATTATTTCCACGGATTTAAATTGCTTTGTCTAAGTGAAAATAGCAGGTTTATGCCTCTTTTTTTCTCCCAAACAGTCCCAAATGTCCCCATAACAGTAGATTTCTACCACTTGGCTTTGTAAGCAGAATCAAAACATGGTAACACAGAATCCTGAAAGTTTCATAACAAAGTGAGATGTCTTGTTCTTCTGATGCCCTCTCTTTCCACATATTTATAGTTTCTTTTAAGGAAGTGTAAGGAGAACATTCATATGCACTTTCCTTACGCTGTGTGGTTTCATATTTTCTATCTAGGAAAATATAAACAGAAGCATCAATACCTTGAGGAACCAGAATTATTGGAGAATTTATAACCCTGCCTGGATTTGTAGGTGTCGCTTTTCAGATCTGCCTGTAACTGACAATTTGAACTGAAGGCTTCAATAAGTAGTAGAGAACGCTGAATTTTTATTTATTAAGGGAGGAATGTTCCTAAGTAATCCTGACTCATAACTGAAGTTGATGTTTTTGTATGTTAAAGGATGGGCAAATGGAACTGTTGCACTCAAATCCACGTGAGTATCGATCCAAGGGCATAATGAAATCAAAATGATTACCAATTTAAAAATTATGTATACGTGGCTATGATTTCTATAAGTAAGGCACATAAGCCTCTTCTCCCGGGTAAGAAGTGACTGGATGAGAGGAAATGCCCTCAAGCTGTGCCAGGGAAGGTTTAGTGTTGATATCAGGAAGGATATTTTCATGGAAAGCCTTGTCAGGCATTGGAATGCGCTGCGTGGGGAGGTGGTGGAGTCACCACCCCTGGAAATGTTCAGAAAACGTGGGAAAGTGGCACTTGAGGACAGGGTTTCGTGGTGAACCTGCTGATGCTGCTGTTGATGGGTGGATTTGATGATCCTTTCCAGCCTTTGCAATCCTGTGATTCTCTGGCTGGTCCTTGATTGTTTTCACATTCTTGTGAGTACTGTCCTGTCGGTGACAGATCAGGCTGGACAGTGCTGGGGAACCAGGTGACTCCCTGAAAATATTTTGCCACCTTTGAAACAATTTTGCAGTTTGGGTGAGAGATTTCTTGTTTCCACTGTCCTGATTAACTTTACAAATAAATTATTCACTTCCAATATCAGCCCTCCGTTGGTGGGTCAAGGGTGAAAAGGTAATAACAGTTACAGTTACAAAATTGCAAGGTAGCTTTAATGGCCAATGTGTAGGAACAAATTTTTCATGCCTCACATAAAAATCAAAAGATTAAGGCAAATAAATTCTTTTACTTCTGAATTTGCAGTTGCAAGATCAGTGCTTAGCACATAGAGGGAGATTATAGTCTTTACATGTAATGGTGTTTCATTAGCTTCCCTATTTATTCAAATTATGCTTTTACTGTTATAGAACTATTCTGTTTATGTTTACATTTTATAGTCCTATGTTTACTTAAGAGAATAACTTGAAACCATTCCACAGATGTAGCAGCACTGAAAACCTGCCACAACCCAGTGAGAAAGTGCTTCGTTAGTAAATGTCATTTAATCAAAACCATTCAGACTGTTAGGGAGAAAAACCCCACACACTTTTATGGTAATTGCATCAAATAAAGGATGTGCTGCTGCTTCTTGGCTGGGGTACAGTTGGAGAGTCAGTGTTCATGCTCTCAGTGGCCTTAATGGGTGGCTCAGGGTCTGCAAATATCTCAAGCCTCTTGAAAGGATGTTTTAGGCAATAGAAACCCTCTCCCATCAGCTGTGACAGCACACAGCTGACATGGTGAGATGTTCCACGCAGCCCCTGGAGAAACACTTGGATGGTGCTGACATCAGAGGGCTTCAGGATGGGGAAAAAAGAGAAATAATGTGCAATCCTTCTGCAGAGTCACAGCAAACACCGAGCTGAGGAGCGCCAGGCGGGGGAAATCCCTGCCTCCCAACTTCAGGTTGCTCAGGGGCTCAGCAGCATCCACAAACACAGCTGGATTTTGAGCCAGGGGTTCGGCTGTGAATCAGAAGCTCGGAGACACCCACACTGAGACTGTGCTGGAGGTGCTGGGCCGAGGTTTGGGGATGTTTTCTTTGCAGGACAGCCAAACCTCCGGTTTTCTCCTCAGCAGAGCTCTGAACCCCTCTGCGTGAGGAGACAGGGACGGGAACGCTGCTTTGTGCAGCAGGGAAACGGATTGTGGCCACCTCACTAGCTGGCTTTGGAATTAGGAACGATTCCCAGTCCGTGGGAGCAATGTGTCCACGGTCATTTCAGGCCAAGCTGCTGTAATTCCAGAAATTGTCTCCTTGGCTCTGTTCCTGCTGCTCAAAGGAGTTTTTCTCCAACCAGTGAGGAGGTTATGCATCGTTTTCTGTATAAAGACCTTGAGGACTTTACCTGTTTCAGAGCAAGATGAGTAAAGATCATGATGCTTAATGAAATAATTATGCATTTAGTCATTTATCTTGCAAGTCTGCCATGTTCTCATCCATAAGGAGGGGCGAATATGACAGTGTTAATTGATATATCTCATTAATTGACAACATTCGTAGATAAATCCCAACGTATGAACTTTGGCCAAACTCAGATGTTTCTGTGTGATTGGTAACTGAGTTCAAAAGGTCTTCATTTTACATTTTGGCTTATTGAGTCTTTTTAAAGAAAACTGAAAGTTAAAAAGCTCATTTCTAAAATGTATTTAAATTAAATACCATTCTTTCAGCTTCAGGGTTCATAAATGTTTTCAGTCAAACCAGTATCTATTAGAAAATATTTAAACAGAAGTTACAAAAGTAAGTATAGAAAGAATTAATTTGCAACATTTTATCATAAAGGCATTTGCAAATTGCTTCCTACGTTACTCGACTATTTGTAGTTATTTGTTCTTTTTCCACTGGAGCAGACTAAAATTCTCCTTTCCAGCTTCTTGCTGTTATCTCTCGAAATGAATTGTGTTCCCCACACAGGCCCCACGATCGATGCAAATATGCTTTGATTTTTTCACAAAGCAATTACCCCGAAATACCAGAGTTCATTGCCAGGTTAGTGCATCTCTTGCTACTGATTCAAAACTGGAGGACTCATTTGTAAGCGCTTTCTTCTTGCATTATCATTTAGGAGCTGAGTGATGTGATGCCTCGCTATCAGTTTATTTCCAAACACAGTTAAATGTTTGACTCCGTCACCTGAACACAAGAATCCTTTTTCCCAATTCTTCATGAACGCAGCACTTCTTTTGATGTGATTTGGGTTGTGAGGTCTCTCAAAAAGACTGGAAAGTTTTGCCACTTTTTGAGGAACTTAAATTCAGAAATGCTGGTGAGGATGTTATAAAAAATCAAGTAGCATCAAGGGGTATTTTGGGCTAAACTCTGTAAAGTCACTGCAAAAGGTGAACTTGAGAAGAATTAACTGATTCAGCTCTAATAATCCTGATCTGTATTTAAGACACATAATCACAGAATAATTAATGTTTGAAGACACCTCCAAGATCATCAAGTCCAACATGTTCTTTGTCCTTTTGGAGGATATACAAATAAATAAACAAAAATCAAAATAAGGAAGTGTGCACAGTGAAAAAAAACAAGGCCTAGCTCATCAGCCTCTACAGGTCTTCCACCAAGGATTGAAATATCTGTGTCATAATACAAGTGGCTGCTATTTTCTATTTCACCAAACAAACTTCTGAGAGAGTTTTAAAAAGAAATTTGCACAGTGTTTGGGGAGATAAACTGCAGCTCACTGAACTCGCAGCACTTCAGAGACACCATTCAGCGCATAGTAAGGGGAATAAGAAAACTGTTTTCTTATCTCGGTGGAGGATCTGGGGTTTTTTAAGTGAAAAGTTGCCTGTTTCCCACACGAGGACTGGCTTCTATCAGCCTCCAGCTTGGCTGAGGCACAGTGAGCTGCTTTCAAGGCTGCTCTTCATCACAGATTTACCCCTCACGTATTTCCCTTTGTTTCAGAATGTTTCTCCTGTGCCATTTACAATTAATGTCTGGGCTGATCCCCAGATTAATGAATTACTTTAAATGCTTACCCTGTAGACAACATCCCACCTGTATTTATTTGTTTTGGATTTCTTCCCTGGAGCAAGTTATTATTCAGTAGGTATTCAATCCCGAGTCATTTTCACAGACACCAACCAAAGCGGAGGCTTTCCTCTTTGATATCCTTTATTTATTGTCTCACAGATGTAAAGGGACTGGTTCTGCCACTTTTTTTGAATGAAATAGAGGTTGTTGCATTAAATCAATATCAAATCTGATGGGCGTGAGTCAGATGAGTTCTTGGACACTCAATATGGACTTAGCAATTTTTTGTTTTTTCACCCTAGAATTATAATGAAGGAGACAAAGGAATGTTTTTACTCTCTGATCAGATGCCCATCAGTCACTTTTCCAAGCTGTTTGTTTTCAGCAGGTTTCCTGACTCTTCTGACAACAGCTGAAGAGTTCAGTTGTTAATGCCTTGTTCTGGCTGGGCACAGTCAGCCTTTCGAGCTTAACCCCTGTGTTTATTTGGCAAAACTCTGAAATGTGACGCCCTAGATCACTCCTACAGGCTCGTTGAGGCTGGGAAGTGGCCATTTACTCACTTTTATCTACCCCTAAACTTCTCTGCCGGGTGTTGAGGGCCTGGCAGTGGACAGGGACAAGAACTAAACTGCCATGAGAAGAAGCAAACTTGGTTTAATATTTACCCTTGGCTCTTGCTGCACGTGACTCCTCCAGTTTTGAGGAAAAGAGTTTCTCTCCTTGGTCTCACTCCGGTTGCACTTTGGAGACCTTTTGTGAGGGATACATCTCCCAGGATGCAGATGTCACTGAGATTCTGATGAAAGCTTTTCCTGTGGTTCATATTTCTATGAGACCTTGTAATTGAGGTTTGGTCCCAAGTGCTTTGGCATTCCTAATGCCTGACACTGAAAGCAGTTTGGCTTTCCCCTTCCTTTCAGAAATGCCATTTCCTTCATATATAGAACCTTTTTTCTCCTCCTCCCTTCCAGATCTGGGGGCCTTGTTTAGAGGAGGTCTGGTTTCAAGGAACCAAAGGGCAGTGTCACTTCCTTAAATGATGGAAGAACAGCAGGAGACAAAACTGACCCAACAAATCTGAGCTTCCTCAGTCTGTGGCTCTGTCCTCACACATTTAAAGAAGAAAGGCAGCTCTGACAAGGTCCTGGCGTCAGAGAGCTCCCAATGAGCAAATCAAAACCAGGTTTTTTACTTAATCTGCCAGTGTTTTTCCTCTCTGGCTGTTAAACTCCTCCAGCTTTAAGATGGAAGCAGTTCTCTTTCTTCTGTCCCACCTCCCCTCAAACATGGTGGAATTTTCCATCTGCCCTCACCTCAACAATAATTTTTTGAACTGTACTGGAGCTTTACCCTTATTGCCTCAAGGAATGGGAAAACCTCTCAAATTCCTTAGTCCCCATGGATTACCAAGATTTGTGGTATCCAAATTCCTACTGTCTGATGCTGAGGAGCACCATGTTGTACTGTACAGATGTTCAGAGTCTCAGGTTGGAGCTGTGATGAGATTTTATGTTTGGCTGCACAGTGCTAATCTGCCAGTTTAAATCTGCTTTTTCATGCACATTTCACATCTGTATATTGCTCTTGTTCCTGCTTAAAGGGGAAAATGAGGGCGTTAAACCCCGCTCTGTATCTGGAAACCTCCTTCATGATTCTGCTTCTCTTCTCCCTCCTCTTCTCCCTCCTCTTCTCCCTCCTCTTCTCCCTCTTCTTCTCTCTTCTCTTCTCTTCTCTTCTCTTCTCTTCTCTTCTCTTCTCTTCTCTTCTCTTCTCTTCTCTTCTCTTCTCTTCTCTTCTCTTCTCTTCTCTTCTCTTCTCTTCTCTTCTCTTCTCTTCTCTTCTCTTCTCTTCTCTTCTCATTTTAGTTTAACTGTTGCATGCATGGGGATGTGGGTAAATAAACCTGTGGTGACTTTTGACTTTCATCAAGTAGCAAAAAAGGGCTGAACTCTCTGCAGTTACCTTATGGCGATAGTCATAGGTAATCTGTACCTTCCAAACTCAATCCCATATTTTCTTCCCATTAGGTTATTCCCTGAAGTGTCAGGTTGCAGTCAGGATTCAATGAGTTTGGCACACGTGGCCGAGTCTCAGAGCTGGGGAAGAAATCCTTATCTGCACTGCACATCCGTGGTGGCTCACGGCAGAAGGGCCAGTCCAGCCTGAGGGTCCTGGAGGGTGACTGGGCTGCGTGGCCCTGGGTGAGTCCAGGAGAAGCACCTGCCTCCCTCACTGTGCGGGCAGGCAGAGGAGTGAGTCCGTGAGAGGCAGCTCAGCCTCCAAGCCAGTGGCAGAGCCAGACTGAGGCAGCAGTGGCTGCTCTGCTGAAACCGGAGAAATCTTTCCTGAGGAAAACACTCAGTGCTAATAGGATGACCCGTGTCTGCAGTATTTTTCTTTCCTGTTTGTGTGATTATAAAGTTCAGAGGTAATTTCACAAACTTGCAGCCGGCTGGCTCGAGGTTGCTGAGCGTCCGCCCACCCGCTGAGATTTAGCGTAATAATCAGATTAAACATGTTGTGTATTGAAAAATGATCCAGCATTTCCTGCATTCAGCTCCCCAGGGTTTTCCAGGGCTTTTACACTTTAATAAAAAAAATCCTTACAGTTTTATTTAACAAAAGTAGAAACAACCTACAGATTTGTGCTGTTGTCCCAATAATTGCTTTATATTTTAAGCAGGCATTTTTCTGTAGTTAACCTTCTTCTGTGCACATTAAAATAAAGTTCAGAGGAAAACTTCTTTAGTGATGGTGGCATCACAGTGCTTTGAGTGCTAATTTGCTGCATTACCTGAAGGAGCAATACTTATTTACAGGGTTTGCTTCTTCTGGGATGTTTTTCTGAGGAGTATTGAGTCATTTTCCTGGTAAGAGCAGCAGCTGCAAAAAAATCACCTCAGTGCCAATCACAGCCACGTTGTTGTTGTTAATACATGGCAGTGAAGTAGATGACCATTAATTCTGGATTTTTTTCACTTTTCATGCAAAGATATTGTTTGGTGATCTGAGCATAATCCTGGAAATTGTTTTCTGCTGTACTGGAAAGATCACTGTCAACAGCATTTTGGGAAATTGATTTGCTGTATTATTGCAGTGATTAATAAATATTCTCTCTCCTGTAAAATGAAGATCCTTCCTCAGTATTTGCTGTACTGAGAACGAATACTTGGGGCTTTTAGAAGTGAAAATTTATCACGTTTTTCACTTGGTGTTGCATAAACACCTTTGGAAGGTGAATTTGACAGAGGGACAGTGGAGTGAGCCAGAAAGGGCTGGGTTTGTTTGGGGGATTAGGCAGTGCTGAAATCAGGCAGCAGACACAAAACCTGCCCTGACCTCGCGCTTCACTTCAACATTAATAAAATCTAGGAGAAATAATTATGTCATATGTTGTAAGAATAATTTCCTTTGATATTAAAGTTGGCCTGGGTGATAGTTCAGTGTGATAAATGCCTCTGTAGTTTTTTTTTTAGTTATCTATGGTGTAAATCAGAGAACACTCAGAAGCAGCCAGGGTGGCATTTGGCTTTTCCTGTCTTCCTGAGAGTCAGGATCACATCCCATCCCTGCCGCAGGTAACAAGGTGGGAAAAGTCTTTTTTTTCCGTCCCCAGGGATGTTCTTGCCCTGCTGAGGTGTCTGTGCAGCGTTTACCTTCTCTGCCCTGCACTGTGTAACGAGCTTGAGAGCACTGACTGTTTCAGACAGGGTTTTATTGAGTGTCAGGGTAGCCACTGACACAAGTTTAGCAGTTCATATCTTTGTTATTTTTCAACAGATCCTGCAGAATCAATTAACGATGGTGTATTAAAAAAGAAAATAAATTAATCTCTTTACTCTGCCAAGGAAGGTGTTTTCTGCTGTAGAGGAATAATCGACAAAAGAGCTGTGAGTGTGATCAGTAGAAGGAAAATTCAGTATTTGAAATGTTCTTGGAACCTTTCATTGGAGGTTTTTCCATTTTTTTCCCTTCTCCGTTTTTAAAGATGTGGCAGATACATCCTCATACAGGTGGAGAAATAAATGAATTCGTGAGGTTTAATCAAAAATGTCAGAGCTCACTCAAAGGAAGTTCTGGACCATACTTGACTTTTGATATGTAAAATATAAATTGACATTGGTCTGGGGGGCCTTGTACAGAACAGTTCCCAGTTTGCTGATTTTCCCCACCTTTAATAATCTTTCAGCACTTTTAGAGCAGGTAGTTTTGCATGAACTTAGCAATGGATTAAAAGTTAAACAAAAGGTGATGCATGTGGAGAGAAAAAATTAAAATTTTATTAGGTTCAGCTGCATCAATCCTGATATATTTCCCACTTCATCTCTCTTTCACTGGAATTAAAAAATGCTGCCGTTCTTGACTAATTTTATTATTTTATAACTCGCTTCAAAAATTTATATAAACTTCAGATGCTCAGTATTTTTGCAAATGTTGACCCATGACTGGTCAATTTAAATTGCAGCAAAGTCAGATCTACCCCCCATAATTCACATAATGAAATGCCTCATAAAATCTGAAAAGCCATCCACCAGGAAGTGCAGAGGGAAGAACAGGATCTTCTTCAGCTGCTGAAAGAGCAATAAAAGTGTTGCAGTATTTCCTGTGAAGGAGCAATAACAAAACCTTTCCAGCCAATAGTCTGACTTGATTTGAAAGATTCTAAAGAACGTTTAAGTTGCTTTACAGTGAAGGCATTTTCTGCCTGTGTTACAAACATAACACAGAACTGGGGGCCAGGCTGGATAAATACCGTGGGGCCTGATCTGATATTTCTGCAGAATAATCTCTGCCAGGCTCGGATTGCCGCAGCTCAGCGCCCCTGACAGGGAAGAGAGATTGAGAATAAAAGCAAAAATATGTCATGGGTAAAGAAATGCTCCCCAAACTGCTTTGTGGGGTTTGCAGAATAACAGCAGCATTTCTTTTAGCAACACCTTTGCACTTGAGTGGCTTCTCAGACCATGCTGGAATCATCTTGAGCTGTTGGTTTTCTGCCTGCAATTAAAACTGTGGTTTAAGAATGAGTATGGGGACTTTTTTTTTTTTTCTTTTTTGGCAAAAGCTGTTCTGAGATTCTATTAAATTATGACTGGGGAGGAGAATGTTGTGAGTTTTATTAATTCATCACCTGTGTCCACATGACTAAACGCCATCTCCACTGACGGCCTGGGTGAATTTGGGCTCTCCTGAACCGATGCTGGTTTAATTGGGATCATCTGGGGCCTCCACTGCCCCCCACTGATAAAGCAGTAGCTTTGAGGACATTTATTGCTCCGTGATGCCCTGCAGCTGCTACAGCACAAAATAAACCCACACCAATCCACGAAATACTGTCTCATAGGAATGATTTCATGCCTGTTCCAGGGCTGACCGTGTGGTGCTTGCGTTTGTGCTTGTCTCTGGGCTGGAATTACATTTCCTTTTGTGTGAAGCGTAGGGAGGCACCAATAACTTATTTATATTTGCATAGATCTTGGTCTGACAAAGCACATAAGTCCCATATTGATCAGCAGGATTTAAGTGCGTGTTCTCCCTCCTGCTGAGCTGCAGCCAGAATTTTTAGTGCTCAGTGGCAGTGGGGACAACTCTCTTTTGTAAGCTGTTAAACAGCAAAATTTGTGTGAGGAAATTTCTGCCCCGTTTCTCCAACACTCAGAATTATTTACATTTCGAAGTTAAATGGGTTGCTCCTGTGTGAGAGAAATGGGATTATTTTGCTTTGCTCTAAGGTTGAACGGGCTGTGGTGTAGCTTTGGAGTCTTGGACAAAGCCTGAAACTCAAGTGGGAAGGGTGCAAATGACACATTAGAGTGGTGTGTCGTAAAATGGGTTTAAAAATGGATCCATTTCAAGGAAAAAAAAAGAAGATGAAAGGCGAATAGACATAATGGCATTACTGTAATAGCAGTCAGAGTATAGCTGAGCAAGGGAAGGCAGTGCAGAGATTCCACAGTTTCAGCAGAAAGTACTCCCTAATTTAACATACTGATTTATATATATTTATACATATATATAAACAAAGTTTTAGGATTTAGAAATATCAGATGCTGCTGATATCACCTAGAACCCATCTTCCAAGCAGAAAATTTGAGTAGCAGAGAAACTGCCTTGTCTTGAACAATTATAGATCTTTCTGAGGGTGCTTAAATGAAAGCAATCAAAGGCTGTGATGCCTCCTGGCACTCCCTCCGGGTCGAATTGCAGCTCTTTGTGTTGGCTATTTTCATTTTAAGCTACAAAGGTGTCAGTAGAAAAGTAGCAGTGCTGTAACTCTTAAAAACAGAGATAATCAGTGTACATGTCCCTGTTCCCATCCAAAGGACGTTATTCACAAGGGGATTTCAGCTCATGGTGCTCTTTGGGGTTTTTCAGTGAGGCTTCCCAGCTGCTGCTGCCCTCTGTGCTGGGGTGATCTGGATCATGGAGAAGACTTCCTGAAGCAGTGCTGCCCCTGGCATGAGGCCCCTGCTCGTGAGGGGTGGGTGTCTAAAGCCCCGAGGGCAGTGGGTGAGCAGCAGCACAAGCAGGGAGACTGGGGACTGCCACCTTCCCACGAGCAGGGAGGTTGGGGACTGTCACCTTCCCACAAGCAGGGAGGTTGGGGTCTGTCACCTTCCCATGAGCAGAGAGATTGGGGTCTGCCACCTTGCCATGAGCAGGGAGACTGGGGACTGTCACCTTCCCACAAGCAGGGAAGTTGGGGACAGTCACCTTCCCACAAGCAGGGAGCCTGGGGACTGCCACCTTCCCACGCGCAGGGAGGCTGGGGTCTCTCACCTTCCCACAAGCAGGGAAGTTGGGGACAGTCACCTTCCCACAAGCAGGGAGCCTGGGGACTGCCACCTTCCCACGCGCAGGGAGGCTGGGGTCTCTCACCTTCCCACAAGCAGGGAAGTTGGGGACAGTCACCTTCCCACAAGCAGGGAGCCTGGGGACTGCCACCTTCCCACGAGCAGGGAGAGTGGGGACGGGCACCTGCCCAGGAGCCGGGAGACTGGGGACTGTCACCTTCCCATGAGCAGGAAGACTGGGGACCGTCACCTTCCCATGAGCAGGGAGATTGGGGGCTGTCACCTTCCCATGAGCACGGAGGCTGGGGACTGTCACCTTCCCACGTCACAACATGCTCTGAGCTGCACTGCCCTCAGACTGGCAGCCACTCCGTGCCCTTCCACTCTTTGCCTGCTTCCACTGCTCACGAGGAATTCCTTGGCCATGTCCCTTTCTTCCTCTCTCGACCTCCTGGGAAGCTGCTGAGCTGTTGGTTGCCCCTTCAGGCTGGGTTGTCGTGGCCCTTTGCTGCAGGGAGGGCTCAGATCTGGTGCAGCAGATTCTGCATGTGGAGCTGAAGAGGTGCTGCTCTCGGCACTCTCTTGGGAGGGATGGGTCAGCCCCAAGCCCTGCATTTCTCTCTCCTCCCTGCCCTGCAGTTTAAGGCCAGTCCTCGTGCCAGTCTGGTGTCTGCAGGAGATGTCAGCCCTTCTAGAAACTGCTCCACAAGGCTTCAGCATGGCCCAAGTGGCTGCTGGTTCCCGAGCTGCTCCCTCCAGCCCCTCTGCAGATGGAAACAGCTCCAAACCTCTCAGGCATTCCCAGCTTTCAGGCTGATCCCTGTGACAGCACCGTTCTGCTCACCCCAGAATGCTTTTGCAGACCTTGGGGCTGCTCCTGCAGCCCTGTGAGGGGCCGTCAGAGCCAGGGGATGCTTCAGGGCAGCACACCCAGCCCGGCCTCGGCTCCATCCTGCCCCAGGCACGGGTGACCATGCCCTGCTGAGTTCTGGTGATGTTTCACAAGCAGACAAAAGATACAGCTTTACCTAGTGACAGCAGCAGTGTCTGTGCTGCTCGAGGCAGTGTCCCCTGCGAGCCTGTGGGATGCTCCGTGTGACAGGGATTCTGTGTGTGACAGGGATTCTGTGTGTGACAGGGATGCTGTGTGTGACAGGGATTGTGTGTGACAGGGACACTGTGTGTGACAGGGATTCTGTGTGTGACAGGGATGCTGTGTGTGACAGGGATTCTGTGTGTGACAGGGATGCTCCGTGTGACAGGGATTCTGTGTGTGACAGGGATTCTGTGTGTGACAGGGATCCCGTTACCTGGAAACAGAGCTGCAAAGGGAAAGTGGCCCTTGGGAAGCCTCTGCTGAAAGGGAACATCTGACACTGTCTCAGGCTCCGGTGTGTGCTGATGTTGTATCAGCCTGAGGGAGATGCACAGGTTCCTTCTGCCCCTTCCCAAATATTTCTGCTTGCTCAGCTGCTTTGTGTTTTTTGTTCTCCTTAAAGATGCAGTGATTTCCAACACGGATTTCTCCATTCAGAATCACTGAAGTGGCACAGTGAAGATGAGGAAAAGCCTGTATTTTTGTAACTGACAGAGGAATGTCTAGTTCTGTTTGTTTGTTGGGAACTGGATTAAAGGATTTTTTCTGTTTTGCTTAAATGATAATTCTATTTAAGGAAGTTTTCAGTTCCTTGTGATAAGATGCCCTGTGGAAAAAGTTGTTTTCTTCCAAGCTCTAGTTATATCAGTATAAATTAAAGAACTGGAATTAGAATACATATTTTTTTAGGCTGAAGCCTGTGTTCCCTCTAGGTGAGTGCATGTACCTTCCTTCTAGTTTTCTCCCAGCTGAGAGTTGTGTTCCCTTTCCAGGCCATTAAAGGGAACAGGAGAGAGCAGGAGTGCTTACTGTGCCAAAGGTGCCAGACAGACTGGCACCTACTTCTTGGTCAAATAGCACTTTCTATTTGAAAAGAAAAGAAAAAAAGAAACAAACCAAGGGCATCAGCTGGTGAGTGAAATCAATCTTCCTATCCGTTCTAGGACAGATCTTGCTTTGTAAAGAGGAGGGAAAAAACCTCTCGTAAGAGATGCTCCATTTCTGGGTTTGCTCAGTGTCCTTCTTGGCACTCTTCTTTCAACACTGCATCACATACTTAATAGACTACAAAATATTAGATTAATTGGGACATGCAGCTGCCAGGGTATTAATGATGGAGTCATTGCTAAGTCAGTCATTCATTTTGAGGAATGATTCCAGCCTGAAGTTTCCCTAATTCTCTGTAGGGACTAGTTATTGACTATTGTATTTTCATACTCATTTTGAGAGAATAGTTGAGAGGTGGAAGCTGTGCTTCTGGCTTGATGGAACACAAGAAATCCTCTGCAAGGTCTCCATTTCCAATTATTCCCTTTATGAAGCTCAGCTGAAGAATACAATATCTTCTTCATCAATAGCAGAAGGAATCTCAAGTAACAAAGCTAAGCTTTGAGCTAGGTCCTTCCTATGAGGAAATTAAAGCCCTCCCAGGTCAGCCTGAGCTTCAGAAGTCTGTCAGCATCCTGGAGTGGGGTCCCACTAATACAGCTGCTTAAAATAATTAGGGATCTCTTCTTCTGTCAGTTCTGCTCAGGAACTTTTCAGTGGGATGAGAGCCCCTTTCTTCTCTGTAATCCACGAGGCTTAAGTAATATGAGACCTTAGCAGGGAAAAGTTGGGAGAATGGGGAAAGGCAGAGAGATTAGTGCTGCCTAATTTTAGTAATATATATTAGAGGCTTAGAGAAATTAATCTTCTAATATGATAACTAGAGAGCAGAACTCTGAAGTTAAGCTTGGAAATGCCTGATACAGGAACCTCCCTCTCTTCCAGGGAGCTGGAATCCAGCCTTGGCAACTTGGGGTGGATGTTTTGGGTCTCGCCCTTTTGTCCAGTTTAGAAGAGCAACTGATTTGCTCAGAATTTCGGAGAAAAGAGCAATAATGTTGAACTGGCTGTGGGACAGGGCTAAAATTCCTGTGTGTAGGTTTGCCGTGGGATGGATGTAGCAGCACCTGAGTGCTGCACCTGCCTTCTGCTGCAGCTGATCCTGTCCTCCAAGAGGGAATTCCTGCAGGGATTTTCAGCAAGAGACAGATTTAGCTGTGCAATAGCAACCAAAAACCCCACCCAAACTGCACGAGGCCACAGAGTTTCCATGGTCAGCAGGCACCTGAGGCACTTCTCCGCTGGTATCAATTCCCCCGGTGCTTTTGGCGTCTTGGATAAAATCCTGGATAGTTTGGATCGCAGCTCTGTCAGGATGCTGGTCACACAGGCAGGTGGGAATACTAATGTTTGTGCTGTGATTTCCCTCATAAATTTACATTTGCAGTAAAATACAATGTATCAAACAAAGAATTACATTCTCCATCCCGATGTTTACAAAAATCACGCAGCCAGATCACTCGTGATCCTGTGGGTGATGTCTGTGTAGAATTTTACTCAGCTTCCTTCCTGCCATTTTCCTACACAGTTACTCTTTTGCTTAAATAGACAAGCTTGGTTTTTGGCTGTCCGTTTCTGGAAGGAAGGAATTCTGCAGGGCTTGGAATTGCATGGACAGTTCTTCTAAAGAGGATGAGAGCAAAAGTGCAAACACCTCACTCCTCACCCACTTCTGCCCAGCCAGCTTGAAATTCTCCCTTTAAATTTAGCACCGGTCTTGCACCACTCAGTTCACATTTTTCAAGCTGTTGTGAAATTTTCAGCCTTTCAATAATCTTTGTATTAATTTCCTAACACTGCAAATAAGTAATTACTCACATTTTTCAAAATGTGATCCAAATTAAGCAGCTACACTGCATCTTCTCTTGCTAGTTATTTCAGGAGAGCTAATCTGCAACGTGGGTGACCTTTTCCAAATTTGGACCCATCTGGCATTTTCAAATGGAATTGAGTATTGATCTCCACACTGTTAATTTATTGTTTAATTAAGAAATCATCGTGCTGTGATGTGGTTTGATTGCACATCCTTTTCCACATCAACCAATTAACGCGGAGAGCCGTCACAAAACTATCACTTTTTATTATTTTTTTTTTTTTTTTAATGGAGCTTCCCAGAAATGGAGGTCTCCTCTCGTGGACTAATGGTTTGGAATGCACTTCAGCACAAATGACCTGCAGGAGCTGCTGCAGAACGTAAATTCTCAGTCTTTATGGTTCGAGTAGGACCGAGGTGCTGCTTCCTGCCCTTGATGGAGTGTTTCTGGAATTCCTCTGTGCACCCCAGGTCACCATCACCTCTGTGAAATAGAGAAGTGCTTGTTAAGGACCACTCAGAGCTGGCTTTGCTGTGCTGCCTTTGCTTGTCAGGGAGAAGAAGCAATATTTCTGGCATGAGGCAGCACCATCAAGCTTTCAAGTGTCAAGTTCCCTTCCCGTGGGTGAAAAATGTTTAAAGCAGGCTTGTGATGTTGCCAAACCACCTCTATTTTGTGTATCTAAAAGTGTGCCTAAGCGAGCCTGAATTCCATGTGTTTTCTGCAGAACATTTGTTAAGACACCTCTCACAAGAGCTTATTGATCCTGCCTTGCGTTTTCATGATTTTTTTTTTATTTTTAGTTGTTTGAACCAAGGTCTTATTGAAGCGTTGTCTTCTGCCTCCTCAGCTCCTACTTAATGTTCCATCCAAAATCTCCTGTGAATGAACATTGAAACTAAAAATCCTGGTTAGGATACTAGAGCCAAGGACTTCTCTCACAGTCAGATCTTTGGGATGTATTAAAGTCGTTCTAAAATATTCTTGCTTGACCCTCAGTGCAGCTGTGTGTGAAATACCAAAACCAGGCACCCCCAGGTGTGTTCAAGGGGCAAACCTGATCATGGGAAATTAAATTATAAACTAACAACTCTAAAGCAAACATTTATTTTTACAAGATTGCAAAAGCAATGCAGGGAAAGGAGTGGGAGGGATGTTTTCTTCTCTTCCTCCTCTTTAAAGTTTTGCCAAAAAGAAACAACATTTTCCCTACATAACATTTTAATGTCACAATTATGAAAGCGACAGCCATTGTAGACTCCATTTCTTTTTCAGTAGTCAATTTTGAGGCAAAAATTAATAATATTTATATTATTAATATAATTAATAATATTTATCAAGTCATTTCTGACCACAATGAAAAGTTACCTATAGTGTTTTGATTTATTAAAAACAGATATATTTTTAATCACCAAATAATTTAGTAGAAATAATATGATCACATCTGGCACGAAAGCATCCAGAAATAAATCACAGTGGTGTTAAATTTAATCTGGCCTAAACTTCAAACATAAACCATTATCAGATAATAACTTCAGCTTAGTTATTCAAGCCGTCTTTGCAGTTCCAAGTCCACTCTAAAATAAATAGCCTGTCAAAACAACACACTGTTAACAGCTCAGCCTTCAAGGAATTACAGGACCAGAAGCTCCCAAATTATGGCACTTTTGAAATGAGGAACAAAGTCCATCAGTTCAAGGAACATTACTAGAAAACCTGGTATCACCCTGGTATAGGAATGAAACAACCTTGGTGTTATTCTTTGCAGATAAAGGTTTGTGCAAAATTAAGGCACTTTGAATTCAACCAATGAGAATCCAATGACAGCAAATTATCTTTGGTCTACCGAGAAGAGCCTGCAGTTTGGTGTTATTTAATATCTTGATTGTAATTGGAAATAAAAGAGGAAGGGAATCGGAAATAATCCTCTCAATTTTATTTCTCAGGGAGTTTCAACTCTTGAAAGAAAGAAAATGAACTTTTACTTCTGATTGTGATAATGTTCCTTCCTCAGAACAAGTCCCTCAGTGATGCAGAACTGTGACAGAAGTGCACATGGAAAGGATTGAAAACCTGCTGGTAAACCAAAATTATGATCGAAAGCTCACTGAAATGGAAAAATGGGATTCTTCCTATTGACATCTCTGGCTTTTAGATCAGGCCCTTGATTTATTACCAGCAAAAAGTTCTTAAAATTTCATATTCCGTGTCAAAAGCAGGTTTCCTTTTAATACCCCATAAAGCATGAAGGGTTGGAAAGCTGCAGAATGACCAGGTAAAGTAGAAAAGCAAATGCTTTTTCAGCAGGTCAGAGGAAGGTCACTTGTTTTACAGTTAAGAAATAAGCCCTCAATTGAGAGTGACAAGACAACTTTTACTCCTCCAGCCCACGGAAAGTGATGGCTGTCAGGGCAAACTGCATTCCAAAGGGCTTTCACCGCTCTCAGGGCTCTGACATACATTTAAGCGAGGGGAGAAACTGGACAGGTGAGAAGCAGTGAGAAGAGCTGGGTTTCAGGAAGGCAGAGGTCCAGGAGCAGCAGTTGTGGAGTGTGGCAGGACATATCCTCCCCTCTGTACCACAGATGGTTGGTGCAGATATGGAAGGGATAACCCAGGGCTGAAAGGCCCAGCAAGGGGTCTTCTCTGGGCCAAAAGGGCTCAAGCCCCAGCTAAGAATCAACATCTTAGTCTGGAGAGCAGATGTGGACAGAGATAACAGAGATATTCTTGACTGACAGACACTGTTTTACAAACTATAAAAGACACACGAGTTATCACAGAGGCAGAAGCCTTCTACACACACACCCTGAGAGTGTGGGGGACTTCTCCCCTGAGTTTGGACGCAGATTCAGCGGTTACTTTCCTGGGAATTGAGGGAAAGGATCTCCATGTGTGCCCCACCAACAATTGGATGATAAGAGACACTGGATCCTAAGTTGTATTATTTCTTCGCTAGCTGTAAAATTGATGGTACCTTTAACCTTGTGCTGTATATATCTGCTAGTAGTTTCTTTTTATTCTTATTCTTGTGACGTATATAGTTTTTTTAAGTCTTATGTCTGTTAGTTTTGTGTCTATTAGATAAATAATTCAGTCTATAATAGACCAAATCAGCCATTACTAAAGAACTTGTGAATGAGAGTGAGGTTTGCGGTGCTGGCCACCCCAATAAAGCTCCTGCCTGCTGCCAGAGGCCTGGGCAAAAGGCAGAGACTTAGCTAAAACACTCACATCCCTTCATAACATGGAAGTGCCTGGGATGGCCAGGCTTGGTTAGCCAGGACTTTTGGCAGGTGCTGGGAGGAGGCTGCAAATTCCCTGCTTCCTCCTGCACGAAGAGACCAACAGGAAAGAACCCCCAGGTGGGGAGAGTTCCTGGTTTCCTTCAGCAAATGTTCTCCACACGACCTGCCTGCTCCCTGGAAACACTTAGAGCTGCTTTGAGCGGGGTTAGTTGGAATTTCTGGTGTTAGAACTGCCTGATGAGGGCTCTGTGTGCCCAGGCCCAGCCAGAAGTGATGCTGAGCCTGTTTTCCCACTCTCCACGTGCACATCCCTGTTGGGGAAGATGAAACAGGAAAGCCTTATAAATATGATTGCCTGGCAAAAGATGCTGAGAATAGGGAAACTGTAAGTGAGATTGAAATGAAAGCAAGCTTTGAGATACCAAGCCTTAGTTACTGAACAACTGGAAAACAATGGGATGGCCGGCAGAAGGTAATCCCCTCTCTGTTGAACAATCCCCTCTGCCTGCAGACAGCTCCAAGGGCGAGAGCAGACCCTACTGGCTTGGCAGCAGGGGTCCAGAGAGGAGTTTCTAGAGTTTAAAATGTAACGCAGTATGGTAATGTAACAATTCTTATAGGCTGTAGGTAAATGCTATCGGATTTGTATCTTGTACCAGATTGGTTAATGGAAATTAGAATATTCAACACAGAAGAAGTTTTATTGTATTGTAAACGAGAACCTCGCTCTCTTTTCTCCCTCTCTTTTTCCCTCGCTCTTTTCCTTTTCTCTTTTCCCTCTTTTCCCTCTCCTTTTACTACTTCCACTACTTCCCCTTGCCCTTACTCTCTCTTGCTCTTACCTTTGCTTCTCCTGCTCTCTCACTTTTCTGGCCTGCTCCGAGCTGCCGCTGGCAGCTCCAAGCAGGGCCATTATACCCACGCCCTTCATCAATAAACTCCATGTTCTGAGACCCAACCTCAGAGATCTCTCGTCTGCAGCCGTCCCGACCGTCCAAACCAACCCAGAAGATCCCGCACATCCCTGCCGCTGTCCCCTTGATCCACCACTGATGAGGGCATTGCCATTGCTCCTCTGCTCATGTGGGCAAACCCAGCAGCAACACAAACATCATCCCATTATTCTACCCCTGAAGCCTCCCATTTATTGCTGTCTGTGATCCTCCTCTGGCAGGAGATGAGCCTGGGCCCCCAGTCCTGCCTGTTTTACACACGGCTTCCCACTGCATGACGGGACATCATTAAAGTGGGCATCTAAATAAAGCAGATTAGCATTAATTCAGCATAAAGAGCTCCACAATCGTGCCAGGTAGTGAGATATTATTGTAAATATTGCTGGGTTTTACTGCGTGTGGACTTGAGTGATACAGATGTACCACAGTGTGCATTTAGACAGCATTGGGATCATGAAAACTCACTTTTCATAACCATCTGACTATGATTAATTGTAACAGTACAACTTATTAATTAAACTTGGGAAGCAGCATAATGGGAACTAGCATTCTCAATTCACTTGAATGAGTTTCAGCATTTATTCTGCAGCTCTTTTAATGAAATGCTGAAATCATCTGCGTATCAATCTATTCATTACCAAATGAGACAAATGCAACAATCCTAAGTATTCATGGAAATATCTTCATTAGAAAAATCATATAATTAACCTGGAGTGTTCTCTAAATGAAGCACCTCAAATGTTACATATTTTCTTCCATAATTGCAATTTGAGAATATTAGTTTCTCATTCTCCCTGATTATATTTAAAGTAAAAATAGCATTCAGCATGATTTAAACCTTTTGCACAAAAGAATAAACTTCAGGGAAATGCGAGCAAAGGGGGTGTTGTTCCCTGTTGGTTTTCTTTATTTGCCGTAAATGTCCATTATCAAAGACTGTATTTTAGCAAGAATTGATCTGGTTGTGGGTCCCGAAGCTCTGCTCATGCCGCTGGCACTTGAAAGGTTTATCAGTTAATGACCTGTTATTGATAATGATCAGTTAATGATCACTTCATTGTCTTCCCCGATCTCCAAATACTTCAGTTAAAGTGTACAAATTATCTCCATTCTGAAATTTGCCAGGAAATGTCTCACACTGGGTCAAAGTCTACGTCACTTTACCTTGTTTTTGAGGAACCATCCTTTGTTCTGGTTGAAAGCTTTGAATATTTCACACTATAGGGGAACTGCAACTTTACCTAAAGGAGAGAGTTTTGTGCAGCACGTCCTTGCCTCTCTTTTCCTTTCCAGCCAGCAGTGACACCACAGAAAGTCCCTGCAGAGCTCTCGGTGTGAAGCATTTCTGGGGCTTTAAGATGGAAGCAATCCTTACCAGCTGGAATATCCGTGGGTTGTTTGGTGACAGAGAATTTCCCAGAAATACTTGTAGGGACCCTAAAGCTGCTGCATGGTCTGGTTTCCTCCTCCTTCAAGCACGTTCTTTCTCCTCCTTCCCCTCCTGCTCTTGTCATCCCTCTGACATGGCACAGGCTCCCCAGGGCTCTCTCATGAGGTGATCCCGAGTTTCCAGACACATCAGAGCACATGGAACAGCCAGTTATGGATGGACTTGGGTCGTCTTAAATATGCCCCTCCCTCCTTTTTTTTTTTCCTTAAGGAAATGAAGGGAGCAAGTGAGAAAGCTGTGTCCTGGTTTATTATCATTACAATTGACTTATTTTGAGGGCAAGGGGACAACCCTAAAAAAAAAAAGATGCTAAAAAAGCAACTAAAACAGATCCCACACAAAAACAGGGACGGGGAAAAAAAATCCCCAACAAAGTGCCTGAAGATATTTTCATTAGTTCCTGCAAGTAGGTGCTAGCATTCCAAGGACACCTGCTCCAGGAAAAGCCGATGTGAGCAGCACATGTATCCTGCTTGTTTGCACCTGGGGATGGGAGGATGAAAGGGAACGGTGCCCTGAAAGGGGGAACACGACAAGCACAGTGTGCAGAACCTGGCAGCTCGTAGGGAGTCTGACAGAGGAGCAGCACTCCCGATGTTCCTGGGAGCTCCCTTCGTCAGAGGGTGGGTGTGCACCTGTCTGGCAAAATTTGTAGGAATGCAGGAGCACTTGAGATCTCATTTGAGGATCTCTGAATACACTGTAAATGGTAACACTCCAGCTTTTCCCACCCCTACTAATACAGAGGGATTTCACTGACTCTTAATTAAGTATTAGGGCATGAGTATGTTTGCATATTAATAGTATGCTTGTCTCTAGAAGTCTGCAGAAATTTTGGAATAAGGTTTAAAACATGAATCCCTCTTTATTTACAATGGTGCAGCACACAAGGAGTTAATAGAAGGAAAATTTTCATTTCCTAGGGGGAGCTGTGAACATGACTTCAAACAAATCTGTGCCCAGCTGTAACAAGTGCCTGAATATTTCTGCTGTACCTGCTGGATGATTGTGATCTCTGTTTAAACAAAAGATTTCTTCTTTTTGATCCCTCTATTTATCATCCTTTCAATGAAAGATTTTCAGCTCATTTAATTAGGAGCTGCTCTCTAAGAAATTATTGGGACACCACACCTTAACATTCTAACTTTGAGCAATGATAACAAACTCCCTCAAGGAAATTGACTGAAAGGCACTTCTTAAAATACATGTTATCAACAATCATTATCATCAACAGGTGAAATTCTCATATTCTGGTGTCATTTTTTTTATCTAATACAACATGTTATCTCTTTCTTTTTGGTTTCATAACGAAACAAGATTTGTGAATTCACTGTCTCTTTGTTCCTCTAATCACTTTTGATTCTATTAGCTATTTTCCATGGAACTTGATAAAGATACAGTGGCATCAAAGAGATTTTCTGCTAACACTTCTGCAAAAGGAGGCAGCTGGGCAGGGAGGAGAAAACCAGCCTGGTGTGGTGGGAGGTGTCCCTGCCCATGGCAGGGGATTGCAATGGGATGATCTTTAAGGTCCCTTCCCACCCAAACCATCCTGGGATTGCTTCTGCATCTTTTTGGTGTCTTTTGTTATCAGACACCAGTGAATCTGCACAAGGCAGTGGAGGTGATCGAGATTCATGAAGGCTCATGAAGGAACAGTTCCTGTGGATAACAAGATAAAGAGCATTTTTATGCAGATGTGGCATGTATCTACTTCTCCTGTTACCTCTATAGAGGAATCCTACACTGTCTTGCCAAAATTGGTGTCTGCTATTGCTCTGTGTTTTGAACTTATCTCTGAAATGTTCCAATTTCCTCACTTTGGTCGTTTCTGCCTTTCTCTGAGTTTGAAACTGTCCTTTGTGGAACTCCTGCACGAAGTCAGGGGAAATTTGCTTCTAATTTTGGTGGGAAAAGAGATCTGAGGACAGGGAGAATTTATAGAATTCCAACTTTGTCATGCGTCAGGGCTGTGTGGAGCCCAGCCCACCGTGGGAATGTAGAGAGACAAAGCAAGAGATGACTGAAAAGCGAGTCCTGTTCAGGTATTGCAGCTCCATAGGAAGCAGGATTTAAGTCTGAATGTTCTACCAGACCATTAAATCCAAACCCTGTGAAATCCAAACGTACTTACAGAAAGTTACTCATCATCCTGATACGAAGTTTTTGTGGAAACTGCAGAAGGTGAAGACTTCCTGGGAAAATTGCTGTTTAAAGATGTGAAATCCTTGGGGATGTTGGCATCTCAAAACCCTGAGTCCTTCAGCTTTACAGGGTGTCAGATTTTCAAGCTGAGAATTCCAGAAGCCATTCAGCAGCTTATTTCAACCTGAGGAAGGGAGGAAAAAAACAAGGTTTTCAAACTGCCATTCACTTTTGTGGGGTAGATCAGCTGCTTCCCAGAAACAGCCTCAGAGCAGCCCAGCCATCATTTCCCCTTCATGTCCAGGGGCTGGAAGTCTGTTCCTGCACAGCCCACAGGCAGACACCACACTGCCTTGTTTTATCCTCTTGATAGAGCACACAGAGCTTTGTTGTCTCGCTGCCTCTGAAGGGATTTCTCTGCTGGCCACTGAGAAATGACTTTGCAAGCAGTGGTTTTATCTCCACCCCACTGCCTCTCATTTTCTCTGGCTCCAGGATTTCTCCTGCAGTGATTCTGCAAGGTTTTTCCTACCATGCTCTGCTGGCTTGGATGCTTTCCCCATTCCAAGTACTGAGCCTGCAAAAAAAAAAAAAATAAAAAAAAATACTGCAAGCCACTGATTTGACATTGTGAAATTCGTTGTGTTTAATGGGTTTTCTGCAAGAGGGGGTTGTTGAAGGCTTTTTGTCTCTTGGTTTTCCTACAACATCGCGGAGTTCAAATGCTGCTGGAGCAACATTTTCAATCAGAGAGAAGCTTTTTATTTTCAGGGCTATAGATGCAGCATTCTGAGTAGCCTTAATCACATACATAAAGGTTTTTAGTATTTCTTTTGTGTGGTATTTTATGTGTCAACTACTGCAGTCAGACCCATTTCTGAGATTCAAGATGGATCACAGCGCCGAGTTGAGATGAGAAATTTACATCTTTATGGAAGACGTAAAGAGACCTGGAATATAAGAAAATGGGGCATTTTATTAAATGATGCATTAATGAGGCTTTATATTTTCAGCATAGCACCTGTTTGTACTGCCAGCACCGGAGTCCATGGGTGTAACATTCCCACATTGAATCTATGGCTTGTTCTTGCTCTTGTTACAGCCTGATTATTCCGGTGTAAATGCACCACTGCAGGTAGATTCTTTTTTATTGCAGAACAGCCATCTGTGTTTTTAAAGTCTTGATGAGGCTCTGAAAAGCCAAGCAGCATCAACAGCTTACAATAGCCAATTTTGATAACTTTAGAATCAGAGCATTCAAAAATAATCTCCAGCAATAAGTGAAACTAGATTGTGTGGTGCAATGGGAGGCTTATGTGCTGATTGGCTCCGTGTGTTCTCCTCAAGCATCTTTTTCCCTCTGCTTGCCAAATTTAGGTATTAGATAAAAGATTTTAAAATGGTGCCCTAGGCTCCACTTTGGTGGTCTTAATTATTTACTGCCTCCTTGCACACAGCCTTCCCCACTTAAGTAATTGCACTAACAAATTACAGTATTAAAATGTCTGTCTAAACAATTTGTAGGTGCAGCCTTATATTTAGATGCTTAAAGTGCTGCTCTGAAATCCACAGTTTATTGTGCATGCGAAATTACACTTGAAAAAGAGGAGTGTTCCTGAAAAATCAGGGTCATTTATGCGAATATATCCAGTGGTTGGAACCAGGGTAATTTGCATAATTATAGAAAAGTGCTGTGCTGGAACCCAGGGTAACTTCATCTGGGCCTGTGATACCTGTCAGATGGAATAGGTGCATTATAGCCTTTGCCTCTTAAAAAATACACCTGTAAGTGATGCCTTGTCTTGATCCTGCCTCTTTCCTGGATGCACTGTTGGCTGCAGACATTAATTTTACACTGGGCACTGCTATTTCCTCTTTTTGCTTTCACTTCTGGGAAGCACTGGGGATGCCAGCCCAGCTGAGGGAAATGAAGGGCCTTGCCCAGGGTGTCACACTCAGTCAGTGACAAAGAACATGGATTTTTATTTTGCCTCAACTGCTGCCTTGGAAAACGAGTCTTTATTCCGTGTCCAGCATCATGTTCAGCACTGCAGAGAGGTGGGAACTCTTTATTGGGAGCTCTGAAAGGGAAGGGTGGAGTCCTTCATCTGACTTCACCAGTCCTCAGATGTGAGCTTCCAAGCAGGAGTTCAGAGATGCAGCGAGGCAGGAGTCCAGAGTGAGGAATGAATTATTTATTAAATGTACAATACCATTTATATATTCTAGTTCCATAAAGCAATTGAACAGTGCTCACACTTCTCCTAGGGTGATTGGTCAAAGTCTCAGACACCCACTTAGAATTGTTTTTTCCTAATATAACGTACACAAGGTCAGAAGCTACCAGATATGAATGCTATTTACAAAAACCCTATCTATTGTTTACATAGCTGACACAGCAAAGGAAAAGCTCTCACAGAATGAATGCAAGAGGAGAAAATTTCCCTGCTAACCGCATTTCAGCATCCACACTCAGATGTCCTCTTTAAGCTGGCTCTGGCAAATGGGAAGAGGGTCCAGAAGGTGATGATTCCATGCCCAGGGAGCACCTGCCTTGCCCCCTGGCAGCCCCCCAGGATCTCTGAGGGCAGTGGGGATGGGTGCCTCAGGCCCCTCGCCCAGCTCAGCTCAGTGGAGCAGATAAATGGACTCTCACCCTGAAGGCACAACCCAGGTCTTCACTCTTTGCACAGTCAGTGGTGAAAAAGAGCTCCCAGTAAATTAATCAAGCCAGCATTTAAGGCAGAATTCGGCTCCACTGAGCTGCCAAATAACTCACTTCCATCGCACACGCTGAGGATGCTTTGGAGCCCCCTGAGAGGTGCCCACTGCGGGAAGAGCAGAGCCCTCCGTCCCTCTCCTTTTTCAAAGGCAGGTGAGACCCAGCGCAGGCTCAGACAAGGACAAGGTGACACAAGGACAGTGTGGGAGCTGCTGTCCTCCATTCCTGCTGGAAGCACGAGGTCCTTCTGTTGGAGAGGCCTTTGCCTACCTGTGCAGTGGCTGCAGGTGTGACCTGAGGCTGAAATGGGGACATCCTCCTGTCCATGCTGAAACCCGGCCTGTCTGACTGCCCTCAGCTGCAGAGACTTCAGCACACTAAAAATGAGCACAGATACAGCATGAAGTGATGAGAACTGGTATTTTGGGGAAGAGGGGGGATAATTGTAGCAGAAATTGTGGAGATTTAAATTTAAATAGAAGTATCTTGATAGAGATCTGTGAGTAAGTGAGGGGATAGTATAGAAAAGCGGTGAAAATCTAACAAGAGCTGTTTTTTCATCTGATTTAGTATTCTCAACAGCGGCAGCTGATGTTTGAAAGCATTTGCATTGCATCTGTCCTTAATGTTCACGATGAGATAACAGAAGCAGAGGGATCTGATCAAAGCACAGCCCTGTGCCTCCCATTCTGAAAGCAGCAAAATATTCCAGAAAAAAAATGAGAAAGCGCAGGCAGGTGTATAGAAGAAAATTCACAGCAGATACGTGACGGCTCAGGGGAGATAGTGCAGAGGAAAGAGGTGAAAATGGGAACTCTGGGTTTCAGCTTTCTGGTCGGGTTGGATGGCAGACACTCTCTTTCCACTTAGTTAAGTGCAACAGGGGAAGTGTTTGTCCATCTCCTGCAGGTGAGAGATGCCTGTAAACAAATCAGTGGGGGAAGGAAGCGAGGACATGTTCCTGCATTTAGAGTGGGATATCACCAATGCGGGCTCTGTGTGTTTACGGCCCTTTAGGGAAGCCAAGATGACAGACAGGTGATGGGGATCTGTGATTCCTTTTTCCAGCAAGCCCATTTTGTACACCTGTACAACTTCTCCAAGGATTTCTGGGCAAAGAAATGGAGGAAAGACCAGTTCACTTCTAAATTCATATACTAGGAGTCTTAACTATATTGATGTTTCTAATACAGATGGGGGTTTCATGCTGGATATTTCCTATAAGGCTTTTCTCTTTCAGAATAAATACCAAATTACCCAACAAAGTTCAAAGCTGTAGCAGTTTAGTGTTTTGGCATCATGAATTTGACAACAGATTTAATTTTCTTTTCTCAACACCATGGATAAAAGAGAAAATTCAAAGAAGAATTCAGAGAATTCAAAGTTAATGAAACTAAAACTTATTACTGAGGCAAGTGTCCTTGTTGAGAGCAAAAACTTGCTTTGCCCATGGAAGGGACTCCTGCTTTCTGAGCTTGTCAATGCTGCAGGAGCTGCAGGGCTGCAGGGCTGAGTGAAAGAAGATGACACCACCCGAGGCACTTAAATGTTGTCTTTCCAGGCTATTGAAGCTGAGAAAGATTAGACTGATCCCAAGAATAAAGTACTGAAAAGAGAGCCAAGGGGCATCACTTCATTTCCCAGCCCTGATACAGTTTTCTCCAGCTGTCTCAGGCAAATCACTTAATGTCTGTGTCTATTTTCCCCTCTGTGGATTGGCAGGAGTGCTTTTCCGCCTTATTGTGGTGGTGGTTTGATTTCTGAAGATCTTAACTGTAGCAGAGTAAAGCACACAATACAGGAAATATATTTTAATAAATGGCACTTCATCAATAAGGGCCGTGAGGAAATATTGTGGCCTCAAGGGATCTCTGATGGAAGAACTGTGCTTTATTCCTCAAAACTTTTAGAATGATGTTGACAAGTTTGAAACTGAAAGGTGCAACTTAACTGAAATCAAGAGAGCTCTCCCAAGAACTGATTTATTCAAATTGTTTGAAAAATGAGACACTTCTGTAGTGGTGGCTGAGAGATTAGGAAATATTGTGAAAATCAGATCTGAGGCACACAGCACAGGATTCCTGAAATGATATTTCATCTAACTGAGAGTGGAGGTGAGACCTTCACCTAATTACCTGAGGGGTGAGAGCCTGAGAGGGTTGGTTGGTAACAGTGGGAATTCGAGTTTAAAGGATACCTGCCCTGAGGGTGGTGTAGAATTGCCCCGTGGTGAAAAATGGAAAACACTACACAACACCTGCTTTCTTTTTCTACCTTTTGCTTTGTTCAAAGATTCCCAAATCTAAAAATGCCTCTTCGGGAGGGGGCAGGGGAACCAACCAGTGTTTCCAAACACGCCACTTCTGTTTCTGCCTCATCTTTTGAAGTGTTGTCAGCGTGTTTTCCGCCCCTCCCGTGGCCCCTCTCTCTCTCTCCAGGCAGGGGAGTTCAGGGCTGTGTCCTGCAGGTGAAATTCCCTTTGACAGAGCCACGTCCAGCAAACTTCACAGGGAGGTTTAACAAGGCTCCTGGAACCCAGGGGACCGCGGGGTTTGCCACTGTGACAGCAATTTATAAGCTGTGAATAGAGCACTGTGCTGATCATATCGATTTTGAAGCCTACCACCCAGGCTGCTGCTCACTGACATTCTTGTTGGCAGTGTGTCGTGGAAGCCCCATCGATGCTGGAAGCGAGCTGCATTAATACCATTAATACATGTCAGATGTGTCTGCGCTCCAGCCCAGGCACCGCAGGATTCAGAGGCATCATCAGGAAGCTGCCCCGTGCCCTGGGCATTTTGGGATTTCCTTGAGTTTGTTTTTACCCTCATCTGCATGGAATCATCCGAAATATTTTCCTTCTTTACCTGGAAGAGCAGCCACAGCGTCCCACCGGCTGTTTCTGACCATCCTCTTCCCCACCTCCCGCTCGTGGGGACTCCAGGCTTGTCTCAGGATGAAATGGGGACACAATTTTTGGGCTGGGGACGGCTGCAGCACCCGCCTGTGGCAGCACCAGCGTGGCACTGCCCGGCTTGGCAAAGTAGGGCAGGGCTCTGGCTGCTGTGCTGCCCACAGCCCACCCCGAACTGCCAGCAAAGGAGGAAACGAGGAATTCCAAAGCCTTTTTGAAAACCTGGTGGGGCTGGCACTCTCCCTCGTCTCCCTGCAATAAGGAAAGTCTTTAACGTTTTTAATTGCTTCCATTTTTTTTCTCCTTGATGGTGACATTTCTTCCCCAGGTGGCTCCAATGGTGGCTCATTTATCATTTTTTCCCTCTCCCAAGCCCATGTGACTTTGTTTTCCTTAATTTTATTTAATTGCTTATAACTAATTGACTCTCACTTTAGGGAATAGAGGTTTCTGAGCCTGATCTTAATTTATTTTTGGTGAAGTCCTTTTCTCTCAGTCTAGGCCTGAGCTACAAGGTTATAGTTTTGATTAAAAAAAAGAAGGTGCTGAATGGAGAGATTCCCCACCACAGACTCAGTGGCCTTGGAAGGCTCTGGACACTTACCTTAATATCCATTAACTCTTCTGTCTGCTTTTAATTTCACTATGCCTTGGGTGCAAGCACAACAAGGTCTCCTGTGAATCAGGCTTTTAGGTTTTATCTGCATAAGCATTTCTTTCCTTTCCTTTCCTTTCTGGAGTGTGCATATGTTGTATTGAAATCTAGGAACAAGGTGCAGTCGCTTACTCCAAGGCTTCATCTCCACAGCACAATAGCAGTTTTGCTCTTTTAAAAGGGAAGGAAAACAGATTTCCTTGGCAGTGAAAATAATTTCAGTTCAATCTCTGGCATGTGGATAATTATATTTATTTTCTTATGTAAAATACTTGGAGATCTTTAAGAGAAAATATTGTTTATTTAAGAGATGCATTTAAAAAACATGTAATTTTTTTTAAAAAACTTTCTTTTTTTTTTTTTTTTTGCGTTATGATGCATTTATGAAACATTGGTTAAATAATACTGATCCACAAGGCTTCCTTTCCTGGTTCCTTGGGAGTAACCCCTCCTCGTCTGTGGGAAGAGTCAGAGGTGGTGCTCTCTGCACGCCAGAGCATCCCAGGAAAATTTTGTGGAGACTGAGGGAATTTCTGGATGTGCTCTTCATGTTTGACCCCTTCCCCTCCTCACAATCTCTGCCACATTTTCTGCTCTGGTTTCAGATGACTCCGAGTTGTCCCATGATCCTGAGCAGGTCTTGACCAAGGTGCCAGCAAGACTGTTTATTATTTTTGCTCTTTTGTGGCTGGTGTGCATGACCTCGAAGGGGTGAGGGGCATTTCCCAGCGGCACAGCCCCATTTCCATCCTGTGCCTCCTGTGCCTCCCTCTCTCCTGCTGATCATCACAGGGCCTTCCTCAGCGGATTAAGGACAAACTGTGCAGGAGTCGTTGCTACACCATGAAAGCCAAGGGAATCTTAATTTTATTTTATTTTATTTTATTTTGGCCCAGACGTTGTGCTTTGCCCAAGAGCACCATCTTCTGGCTCTCCACTTCTGGGAGCTGAGCTAAACTCTGCTGCAAGGGGAAGGCGGTGAGGAGAAGTCAAAGCTGGCCAAGCTGTGCCTGGTGGGACATGGCTGTCATTTCCTATTTAAAAATGCCAAAGCTCTCTCGGAACCATTTTCACTTCCTTTGGCGTGGCCTCCTGACCTGTTCCTTGGTGGCAGAGCTGGGGAGGGTCTTCAGAACTCCTTGCAATTCCTGGCTGACTTTGGACACTTCTCTGCATGGTCCTGCTATTCATGATGTTCTTGCAGTGAGTTCCCACTTCTGGCCTCTTATGTGGTTGCTCTGGCCTAATTTTATTCTTGAGGGCTGCTGTCTGACCATTAAAATCAGTGTATCTTGACCAGAAACATTCTGAACACCTCAAGAAGAAATTCTCTCAACACCTCATTTTGATCCCATATGAGATTATATCATTGATTTAAGATATGGGAGAGATTTTTGGATGGAATTGGTGCTGGTTCAGATCAAAAGAAACATTATTAAAAGCCTGTCTTTAAAAACTGAATGCATATAAGCATTATTTCTAGAAGAATCTCTTTTGAATCAATGCCTCTGTCACAGCAAAACCAGGTGGAAATATTAAATGTGAAAAGGGCCCAATTAACAATTAGGTCAGGATAAAATTTAAATTCATTTCAGCTCATAGATGCACTCTTTCCACAAGCAATAATTTAAACTTTTTTTCTATTTTTCCATCACAGTGTGAAAGATAAAGACGCAACTGGAAAGAAGTTCATCACAAAACTCCTATCATTTGTTTGGTGTCTTGGACAGAAGAGGAACAGGGATCTATCAAATACATCCCAGCCATGTGCTCTAGCTGAAAAAAAACCCAACCAACCCCTGCAGTGAAATGTGCAGGATGGAGATGCTGTGCACTGCTTTGCTATTTCATGAGTCATTGAAATCAGGAGAGGTTTCACTTCCTGGGAGAAACTTTGGAGTTGCAAGGGTGGTTAAGCGTGGAAGAGATTTCCTTGGGGGTGGTGCAGTCTTTCTCCTTAGAGGCTTTGGAGAACAGATTAGAGAAGCATCTGCCAAGGATAGTTTGCGTAGCTGAGGCTGCCTCGGGCAGGGAGATGGGAGCTCTGGGGCTCTCTGGCAGCCCCGTTGTGATGAGAAATCCTCAGAGGGGGAGCACACTCTGTGCTGCACTCCATCTGGGCCGGGGTGTGAGCACCAGGGCTGAGCATCGCTCCTGGGTTCTGCTCCGAGTGCCTGCCCTGCAGAGTGGGGAGCTGGTTCTGCCTGACTGGAGGAGCCTGGAGGTGCCTGAACTCCCGGGATGCTCTCGGGCATCGCTGGATGGTGCTGACCTCTGCCAGAGGCAGGAAGATGCCCTTGTTTCAGATTTGGGGCAGATTCTGCTGAACTCAGCTACAAAACTTTGCTGCTGTGTCAAAACGTTGCTCAGCTCATGTCCATGCCAGTGAAATCTTTATTCACCCCGTGTTCCTGTTCCCAGTTCAGACACTGCACGTTGTCCTAGCAAGGCTCAACAAGACTGAGCTTTCAGGGCATGTGTCTTCTCAGGTAAAACTGGAGAATTTAGCACGGCAGGCCCTCAGGGCGGCTTCTTTGAAGACTTTGGGCACCATTACAAGCACATATTATCACATGGGAAGAGATAAAATGGAGAATTCCTTTTGGAAACACTTGGAGACCTCCAGTGCTGCAGTTATCACTCCCTATCTCTCTGACTGACACAGCTGCAGAGACAGAATTACAAGATCTTATCCCATGAATCTCATTAGAAAATGGCCACTGAAGTATTTTCAAAGAGATTTTCTCAAAGCACAGAGCTTCCATCTCCCTCTTCCTAGAAATGCATCCACCATGCTTCTGAATAAAGGCAATGAGAATGTAATGCATCCATCCTTTTGTTTCGTTTTTTTTGTTTGTTTGTTTGTTTTTTGTTTTGTTTTGTTTTGTTTTGTTTTGTTTTTTTAGTTTCCCTTGGTAAACCAATATTTCACTACCATGAGCCTGGAAGAAGAGTGCTCAAGTTGAACATGGAAAACATTGTTCAGCAGGACTCTTACACACTGTAAATGAGGTCATATATTCAAAAGGGATCTAAATGCTGAGGTTTCTGAGACAGGATTTGTATTGTCCTCTTGACAGGCACTATTTATGCCTCTGTAAAAAGGTTCCTTGCAGATTAAAGTTACAGGAACTGGTACAACCAGCTCCTGGGTCTATTTTTAAGCTGCATAATGTGCTGCTCAATATCCTTTGATTACAGCAGAGATTCGGATTTGATGTGAAGAACGTGTCCGTGTGTGAATGTGCTGCACGAGTGGCAAAGCTAGTATTTACAGCAGACACAGGGTTTTTCTTCATTGCTTTTTAAGCCAACCCAGTCTGGTCCCCGTGCTGCAGCTCAGTGTGACACCATCTGGTAGCTCTGTGCTGATCCTGGACCTGTGTGAAAGCCTCGGGCAGAAGTTTAAAATGGTGATGTTTTGGTTTATTTTAGCAAATACCCTTTTGAGACACTGAAGCTGCAGGATGAAGTTTTCTGCAAAACCTCCTAACATGCCTCTCTTCACTCATCCTCTACTCAATTATATGTAATTGTGGAAAAATAGAAGGTAATTCCAGCTGGCAACATTTGGGTCAGAAGGTTGAGCATCCACCAGCAGGACCTGGGCTGAGATCATTGGAATAGCAGCACCTCGGCTTCAGAATGGCTGAAATATATTTCAGTTTAAAGAGACAGGAGTGACTGTTACTTAAATTCATATTTGGATCCTAAGCATCCAGAAGCCCTAGAGGTATTTGGAAATAGATTTAGCCTACACCAGCCCCCTGAAGGGTTTGAGTATTGAGGTTATTTTAACCCCTTTTGTTCCTTCATCTTGAAGTCTCTTTCCCTGCTCATTTTTCTTCAGGGTGCAAAGGATTTGGAGAGATATGGAGTTACTGGTAAAAGAGAGGAAAAGCAAGGATTTTGTCTGGATGTCACATAGCCTGGAGGCCTAAGGAAATGAAGTTATGACAGGGAGAAGTTTGTCTGTCTTTGAGGAGCTGTCCCTGGAGGCCGGATGGAGAAGGTCTGATGCCTTGATGGGCTACCTAAAAACAGAGGCCAGACAAAATTAAGGGAATAAAAAGCAGTTATATTTATTGAAGGGCCTTCAGGTACATTCAGGACAGACAAAGCCCACCCAGGGGCTACAACCAAAAATGGACCACGGGGCATGGGTTTTCACACTTTTATAGGTTTGGTCCATTTGCATATTGAGGGTAAATCTTCCAATTACAGATTCAGGTAATGAAGTCATTTACCCCAAGTTTGCTCCCCCCACAACTCACTTTTGTTTCCATTTCTCAGGGCCTGAGACAGTGAGGTGTCCTTGATTCCCAGGTCTCGAGAGGAATTGTCGTGTCTGACCAAAATGGGAAAGCAGTAGCCAACACTCTGTATGGAGTTTGGAGTTCTACACTAGAGAACTGCAGGATTACAAATACATGAAAAACATAAAAGCTAAAATGCTAAGGCACCAGGACCAAGGGTGAACTCTGTCCTTACAGATCTGCTCCTCCTCTCCACATTATTTCTGACTGTGGAATTGCATGGCGAGCATACCTGTGTTCCTCTTGATGAGAGTGTTTACAAGACCAGCATTTGTGATGCTTTTAAGACCGAGATTATTTAGTTTTCTAATTTTAGAGCTGTTCCTGTCTCTCTTCTATGCAAACCTGGTACTACCAATTGTAAGTTGGCTCCAGCTTCAACTCACAGAATTTAAAACAGTATGAAGTGGATTTTTTAAAACAAGGAATTATTCTTTTCCTCTATGCTGCCTTTCATGCAGACATATTCTGCACTGTGGGCAGTAAGCACATTCTAGATTAAAGCTCCTCACGAGGTCCCACCTGAAGGAAATTTGGGGAAATACAAAACGAGTCTCATGAAGTAAGAGCTTCAACCAGCTGAATCATAAAATGGGAAAGTGTTTGTGTGGCTGATACCCTGCACTGGGTTTGGCTGGGCATGGGGAGCTCTGGCCATCAGTAAGAACTGACAGTGCAGCTCTGGGCCGTGTCCGTGTGGAGCAGGGAGCTGAACTCACCTCTGGAAGCTGCTGCCCTCAGGATTCACCTGCTCCACGTCTGTGCAGGAGCTGGGACACGGGCAGAGAGGTTAAAGGCTCGCTGCAGAATGTCAGACCTCTGCTCTGTGTTTGTCCTTTTGCCACAACAGATTTCGTGCTGGGGAAAGCTCCTAGTGCTGGAGGAACATGTCTTCTGTAGTACAGCTGCTCCGGGACATTCCTCTCACTCCTGTTTTCTCACCAGACTCACCAGCCTCTCTCAGATCTTGTTTTTAATGAGGTTTCTTGCTCCAGAGGGTTACCACAGAAGGCCAGTGGTCTGAACCTCTTCACTCCAGAAGAATGCATGAATAATTGAAGCCCATTAGCATTCATCCACCTCCCACTGAGGTTGTTGCCCAAACGAACCTACTCCTATCTTTTTAACTACTTATTCCTTCCTAACTACCGTTTTTTCTTTCTTCTTTTTCTCTTTTACACTCTGCCTCCCCCTCTAATTGAAAAGACCACCTGCCTCTTCCACTGGTTCCACAGGGAATGCTGGCTGCTGCTGGGAGACCTGGCGTGACTGAGCCACTAACAAAAACCGGGTTACTGCTCAACAGGCCAGCTCTGAATTCTGCCTTACAGTCAGAAGTGATTTTGGCAAGGGGGATTTCTCGGCAGTGTTGTTCATGCCTCTGGATTGTAAACTCACAGCAACAGGACAGCAGGGAGCAACTCAGAGACCTTCCCCTCAGAAAGCACCGGCCTCTGTCCACTAAAACAAGTATTTCTGGTCAAGGCCTTCTGCCTGTGTTAGCTCCCCTCTGTTGTGGGACAAGAACATGTTGCCATCTCCCTGGACTTAGGAGAAGCTGGTAATGGGAGACCCTTCTCTGTTTATGGCCAGTTTCTGAAGAGGTCATTGTCAACTATTGCTGTGCTCTGGCATCATTCATTTCTCACAAGTCTGCTGTGGTAAAACTAAGCTAAAGCCACTCCTGAGATTTTGGCGAGGATGTTTCCATTTCTGACCTGTGACACCTCAGTGGAGACCCTTTGCCTCTGTTTGTGGTCCTCGCCATCCCCTGTGTCCCTCACTCCACAGCAAACCTGCCTGCCCACGCTTTCTCACTTTTACCCTCCCGTCTCAGCGGTGTTCGTTTTCCTGAAACAAACCTTGTAAAGACAAAGCAGGTAGGAGCTCCAGCTCTTGTTTGGGTGGGTCAGTTTATCAGGGCAAAGCAGAGCTTTGCCATGCCTGTGACACAGGGCTGGCAGTGAAGCCAGCTCTCCTGACTTTGGCAGTGACCTACTGAGTGGCTTTATCCTGCAGGGACCCCAATTAGAAGCACTTCAGTCCGGTGGGATTAGCTACAGGCTGCTAAATTCATGTCATGTATCCTCTGAAAGGCCAGCCCCAGCCTGTCCTTGCTGGATTGGGTATGAATGGGCACAGGAAAGGTGAACTATTCTGTATTCTATTACTTATCCCCTTGGGCCGTGCAGTCTTCCCCTGTAAAGTTGAACTTTAAATATGATAGTTATTAAGGCTTGTCCAGGCTCGAGATTTAGCTCATATAAATTCTGACAGGAACGAATGACTCTAAATTGTGACCAAATCTTTCTTTCTCCCCATTCCCTTGCCCTTCCAGGTCTGCTGCTCAAAGAGGAAACCGAATCAGAACCGCTCGGGAAGATAAACAGCTGCTTTAAAACAAAGTTATCCAGATCTCTTCCTAATATAAAAAATTTACTGCAACGTGCTGTGCTGCAGCTGAAAGCAAGATGTTTGTGACAGATACTTTTCTACTTGAAATTGGCTTTTAGAGCAGGTAGCAAGTGGAGGGGAGTGGAGCATGGCAAGCTGCATGCAGAGCTCAGGGGAGAGGGAGACAACGTGGAATTCAGTTTCCTGGGTCAAAGCTCTATCAGATAACACAAGAAAGTGTTGATGGAAAAGCAGGTAGACCAAGACAGATCAGTGAAACGTGGTAGGAAGCATCTGGATCTGGGAATTAGGACACCAGGCACGAGGGACTCTGGGAATTATTTCTAGCTGTGCTGTTGAAGGGCAGATCATTTCCCCACTTGGTCCCTTCTGTCCCTGCTCTGCCCCACATTTTTCTTTGTTCTATTCATGTGGTAATTGCCAAAGAGCAGCGACTGTGGGTACTGCAAAGTCGAATTAATGGAAGGTCTGACCTGGCTCAAACTCACATCACAGAACTGTAACGGCAATTGAAAAGCAAGGGCAGGGCTGGGAATTTGCTGCCCCTGATTTTTGGGGAGGGAGGGGTCCCTACCAACACCCCAGCCCATCCCAACCCCTGTCCTGCCAGGAAGCAGCAACAGCCAGGCAGACTTGTGGCCAGTTTGGTTCTCAGAGCAGTCCCAGCCCAAGGCAAGCACCTGCTTTGCTTCTCCCTGGAGCTGGCCCTGAGAAGGCAGCCCTGCTAAAGGCAGCCCTGCTAAAGGCAGCCTGCAGAGCACATTTGTCAGTCCAATTAAATTAGCTCGGGAAGATCTCTTATGTTAAATAGATGCAGCTTTCTTACATCCTCAAGGACTGTTTTCAAGGACCGTGTGCTCAGCATCCAGCCTGCCAGGGCTCTGATCTCACTGGAGATCTGCAAGCACGCTCAGGAACTAACCAAATACAATTTTACTCAGGTTGAAACAACATGTCCTTTGACTGGAGATAATGGTGCTCTGCAAAGCTGCCTGAGTCTGCTCTCAGTCAATGGTCCCCGTAAAAAACCTCGGTGATGTTGCAAAGGGAAGAGAATAAAACCAAACTGTCCTGTGCCAAGTGATAAAACCTTTTGCATATGGTTATACTGCTATCATTTGCCCTTATAATGCCTTTCACAGAAGGATCTGGAGACATTTTCCAGACGTTAGTTAATTAATCTCCATAACATCCCTGTGAATTAGGTGACTTATCTACTATTTTACAGACGTGTGAGCTGAGGCAAGTAGAGGTTAAGTGTCTTTCCCGAAGTTAAACAGTGAATTAGAGGGAAATGCTGAGAGTGAAATGAAGGGCCACAATTGTGTTTAACAGCCCCTGCTCTCTCACCAACACCGTGGCTGCCCAAGAAAGCTGCCTTCCCTCTGCATCCTGTCCTGTTGGACAGGAAAGTGGTGAAGTTCAAGTATTTCTGTGGGGCTTTGCAAAACATTAGCTCATTAGCAAGTATTTTACCTGTAATTTAAACTCCTGACATGGATTCTTGGGCACCAAGTAGTAGATAGTACTGTGTAAAACAGTGAGTTCTTATTTGAGGCCAATTAAATTTTTCTCACAAGGGAATAAAATTGAGTATAAAGACACCAACTGCATGTGTATATTCTGACATGAAAGCATTAACACCTCAAACTGAAATGTATATTTTTTTGAAAGGCTTCCAGGTTTGGCAGTATAGGCTCTCTTGTTCCTGAGAGAAATTGATTTTCTGCAAATGTTCAGCAGGGTTTTTTTATTATACTTTTCTTTCCTCCCATCAGAAAAAGGAATTTGCTTCATATTTCAGCAGACATTCTGGAAGTCTGAGAATACATGGTTTATATTTGCAACTTCTGACAAGCTGGGAAAAGGAAATAAGTATTCAATACCTGTCCCACATGGTATTGCCTGTCCAGATCAATAAATCCAACAGGAAGGGCAGCACTCTTGTAGAGAGTTGCAGTTATAGTTGCCACCTGCTTTTTGGCAAGTACTCTATTTACTGGCATAAAGCCCACTCATCTTTGAAATGCTCCAGCTGCTGATGATCTATTCTATTTTAATAAGGTGTTTAAAAACCTCCAGCTGTTTATGAAGGACCAGCTCAAAGGAGATGATCAGTCTGACAGGCACGACGTGAGTGTGGGCCTCACAAATACTCCATTGTGGCTTTGGTGATTAATACTGACGTGTTGGGCTTGGCAGCTCCGATGGAAGCAATCTGCTGCCAGATGGTGGAAGAATGGAGAGGGGCTGGAAGGGAAGGCAGAGGGATTCTCCACCTGCACATCCACCCTCAGTGGCACCCAGGCTGGCACAGAGAGGGCTGAGATGCACATTCCCTGCATCCCATCTTTTGTCCATGGCAAACCTAGGAGAGGCCATCAGTTCCTCTCCCACGAGGGAAACAAGCGTCCGTGGCCTCCCTCCAACCCACAACAAATTACCTTTGTTCTCCCAATTAATTTAGCCTTCTGCTCAGTGTGTGGCACGTGTATAATTAGCTCCAGAAAGGCAGAAATGTTATTTCAAAAAACTGTTTGAAATGTCCCAAAGAGGCATTGCAGCAGGCTTTACCCAGCCTTCCTTTATCTCCATTCCCACTTTAATTACCAATGAGCCTCCTTGGTTAATACTGTTTTATGGAGCTCTTCTTTTTTTCCCTGCTGCTATTAGAAAGTTGCTGATGTGGAAAAAAAGAGGGAAAGTGTCATGAGAAGAATCATGGCAGACTGAGCTCACTTTGAAAAATCCCTATTCAAAACTGGAAGCTTGATTTTTTTTGGTGTGAAACCTCAAAACCCTGAGGGACAGGGATGAACTCTCAGCAGAAGAACATTGCCTCTGCCATTGTTTCCTAGTTTTGCTTGGAAAAATAGGAGTAGCATGATGGGTGGAACATCCTCTCTCTTGATCACTTATTCTGTGAGGAGAGTGGCACTGTGCAGGTATAAAAGTATGACATAAATTTGACTTTCACTGTAATCAGAAATTGTGCTCATCCTGTGTTTGTCAAGACAAAGTTTGAAATTCTAGTGAATATAGGAAGGCAGAAGGTTGTTGTCATCCAAAAGTGAGATAACAGTGTGATCTGTGGCTTTCTTCTATGGATTCCCTGTCTCACCACCCCTGGAGTTATGGGTCTTTAATATTCCAAACTGTCACCTGAGCTGGGAGGAGGAGGAAGACATCAGCAATGCACCCATCCATCCCACCTCACTCCTGGTGCCAGCCCTCCAGAACAAAAGATTTATTCCCTCACACTGTTCCGATTCTGCCTTGTGGAAGTGAGCTGGTTTTGATTTGTGCTGGGATAATAAAATACAAGAGGATTTTTTAATTTTATTTTTTTACACAAAGATGCTACAGATTCTTGATTTGTGTGGAAAGAAGCTTGAAACATTCTCTGTCTATTTTTGTAGGACAAGCTGAAGCAAAGAAATGCTGCTCCCCGTTTGGTCACCAACACAATCTCATTGCTGAGCTTCTGACTGATTTAACACTTCAATCGCCAAATTCATGGCAAGTAAAATCCCTTCTGATTGTTGTTTTTACCCATAGTTGATGGTCAGCCCAGTCCTGGGTCGCAGCACTGCTGTGGAGGATCCCGTTCTGCTCAGTTCTAACACCAGGGGGAATTTGGCTGCAGTCTGACCCCAAACTGCAACACCAGAGCACATCCGCAGGGCTGCTTGCAGCGAAACGCGTCTGCCTGCCTCTCTCAGACTCAGGGCAGTCACTGCCCCCAGCCAAGAAGGCAGAAAAAAGGGAAGAACACCGGGAGGAGACCGGCTGGGACACACGGAAGGGTCGTGTCGTCATTTGCTTAATTACTGCAGCTTGTAAAGCGCGTCCCCAAAGCCCAAGGGAAATGGGAGAGATGTCCCTTCACCCGCAGCGGGTCACCGCCGGCACACGCAGAGCTCACTCAGCCCAGCCTGCGGGACAGCGCACCGCTGGGCTGGCACTGAGAGCTCCGGGGAATTGAGGAACCGTGCCACGGCCACTCTGCCCGACCTCCCCTTCACAGGAATTTGGGGAGGCAGGTTGTCAGTACCCAACCTACGGCTGGGTCCCGGGCTATCCAGCCTGAAAGCCACCCTGGCCCCTGCCATCTGCTGAGGCCGTCAGTGGCACTGACTCCATGGGATCCGAGCCCCTGATGAGCACCAGGAGCAGGGATCCGAGCATCTCATGAGCACCAGGAGCAAGGATCTGAGTACTTCAGGAGCAGGGATCTGAGCAGCTCATGAGCACCAGGAGCAAGGATCTGAGTACTTCAGGAGCAGGGATCTGAGCACTTCACGAGCAGGGATCTGAGCATCTCTTGAGCACCAGCAGCAGGAATCCGAGCATCTCATGAATACCAGGAGCAGGGATCTGAGCACTCCAGGAGCAGGGATCTGAGCATCTCTTGAGCACCAGCAGCAGGAATCCGAGCATCTCATGAATACCAGGAGCAGGGATCTGAGCACTTCACGAGCAGGGATCTGAGCATCTCATGAGCACTAGGAGCAGGGATCTGAGCACCTAACAAGCACCAGGAGCAGGGATCTGAGCACTCCAGGAGCAGGGATCTGAGCATCTCATGAGCACCAGGAACAAGGATCTGAGCACCTAATGAGCACCAGCATCAGGAATCTGAGCATCTCGTGAGCACCAGGAGCAGGGATCTGAGCATCTCATGAGCACCAGGAGCAAGGATCTGAGCACTTGATGAGCTCCAGGAGCAGGGATCTGAGCACCCAACAAGCACAAGGAGCAGGGATCTGAGCATCTCATGAGGACCAGGAGCAGGGATCCGAGCATCTCATGAGCACCAGGAGCAGGGATCTGAGCATCTCGTGAGCACCAGGAGCAGGGATCTCAGCTGTGCTTCAATTCCAGAGCCCGATTCCTCCCTCAGCACCGAGCTGCCTTCATTGCAGAGGGGACAGTGCCATCTACAGCCCCGACTCAGCCTGGCTGCAGGACCTGCCTCAGAAATGTGAGAGGATCTGGTGCATTTATCGATTTATCCTCCTGCTGATTATTTAAGCCAGCACTTTCTGAGCCCTCCTGTGGGCTCTGTCTGGAGCTGAACACACTGACAGTAAATAATGGACAACAACACAATAGCCACACAAGCTATTTAGGAATCACATTATTCCGGCCACTCTCCTCTACGGTTTTGTGTAATTTTGAAGACTGTTTGACAGGGTTCATAGAAAATGCCTGATCTTTATCCAAATCACATATATTTCCATCAGGTTTTGGGCTGTTTTGCAGGTGTATAGCGCTTCAACCCTGAGCTATTTGTGAACGATTATTGCAGATATTGAGGCTGCAAAGCTTCCCAGTTACACTGACAAACAGATCACAGGTGTTCTGAGAGAGGAAGGGAACATGGAATCTACTTGGTGGGCCAAAATCACACGGTAAATGCAGATTGGTTCTAAACTCAAACAGACATTGAGGCTTTCTATAGCTAATTAATCAAATAGTGCTGTCCTGGGTGTTTTTAAAGGCTGTACACACCTGTCATCAAAGGGGGGAATGGATGAGATTTACTCTGTTCGTGTAACCTGGGAGGTTTCTGTCCCACAGGCCCTGGAGCTGATGGTTCTAAATGTTTTAGTGCTGCTTCACTTCTTCCCTTCAGACAATAAATCTGTGCCTGCTCTCTGGAACAGGAAAAATCAAGGGATTGTTCTTGCTGCCATCAGGAGGCTCTGATTCCAGTGGAACAACTGCACATTTGTACGCTGTGGAAGTATCTTGCTAAAGGCTGTAAAAAAGAGGACGTTTGGCTCTGTTTTGTTCCAGAATTCAGGGTTAGGTTGGATCTGGCCCATGTGATCCCTTCAGAAAATAATCGGTTCCAGTAACTACACCTGAAAAGTGGTAAAATCAAATTAATGGCTAAAGGAGAAGATTTATGAGCTTTCCATGCAAGCCAGCTTACTCCCAAAAATCTGGACTCATTTCATTCTGAAACAAAGCTTCAGCTGTAGTAAGCTCCTGTAATAGAAATGTAGCACCAGTCTGCTCAGGAAAAAAACCATATTTCTGCTCCTGAACCTATGGAAATATCTCCTGTGTTAGCAAGGTTTTTGCCACTCAGTTGACAATTCAGTTCTAGGCAGCAGAGCACAGTGGGAATCAAATCAGATCACATCACCATAGGAGGAGGATTTAACATCGTAATGAGTAAGATGGACTGATGTTTAAATAGCAAGAGATATTTGGGTGAAGATTAAAGGATTTTTAGTCATGGATCCAAATTCCGTGGTTAAATAAAACTTCTAGTGACATTTGTACAACAATTCTGGGGAATCACACTGTGTGTATTTAGTTTTTGATAGAGCTTAACCTGCAGGATTTCCTACAAAGTACAAGAACCCTTTTTATCATTAAAAAGTTGACCTGCTTGACCTCTCCTCGCTGTTTCTGGTCTTTGACCTTGGCATGCACCATCCGAAGCCCAAAGAATTAAAGGATAAGCATCATCCTTGAGGCTGGTCCAGAAGGATGGTCAAGCTGGAGTGCTCCAGGATCAGAAACCCACTGGGATTCCTGTGACTGAGCACCTGTAAGAGTTAAACTAAACCTGTCAGACCTCATGGCATAGTTATTCCTTGGAGCACACTGAGGGACAGCAGACTTCTCTCTCAAGGAATTTTCTACTTTTTTGTATTATTCTAAAGACAGAATTAGAGAAAACAAAGCTTGGAAACTCTTGCTCTGGTGTGTTTGTGGCTACCAGTTCCAATTCTCCACACAACAGTGATGCCTTATCGAGGCTGCCCTGGAGCAGAGGCTGGGCAGAGTTCAGGATAAAGGGCAGGGATTTATGGAAAGGCCTTCACAGGGCACACCTTGGGCAGTGCAGGAGTCTCACAGAGACTGCACCCAGGATGGACACAGCCACACGTTTTTGGGACAGATAGAAGTTCTGTCCATTTGCAATCAGAGGTTAATTGTCCAATTCCACCTTCAGGCAGTGCAGTCCCATTCTCTCAGTTTGCTCCCCCCAACTCACTTTTGTTTCCATTGCTCGCGGCCGGAGACAGTGAGGTGTCCTTGATTCTCAGGCCTGGAGAGGAATGGTTGTGTCTGACCAAAATGGGAAAAGCAGTAGCTCACACACTGTGCGGAGCTCAGAGTTACACACTAAAGAATTGCAGGATTTCAAACATGAAAATATAAAAACTAAAATCCTAAGGCATCAACAGAACCAATGAGTTTTTGAGCCGACTGGCATTGTGTGACCACAGCCTTCCACATCTTTAAAGAAAATTTCCAGTAATTATACATTTATGCTGTGCTGCGAGTGCTCGTTCACCCATCACCTTGGAGCTGGAGATACTGTTTGCAGTACCCTGGGGTGCAGCATTTATCATCTGTGTCCTTGCAGCGAGGCCGTGTGCCCTCGACCCTTCCTCCCTCCGAGAGCTGAAACTCTCTGTTTATCTCCAAACAACAAGTTTTCTACTCAGGCTCAGTTAATACATGCTAACCTCAGTGTAAACATTTTTTAATTTTTTTTTCCTAAATAAACTCCCTCAGGAAAACTTTCTGCTTGATTTTTGTGGAGTTGCTTAGCTGTAATCATGCAGAATTCTCGGGGTTTCAAGCCGTGTGCCTCCTGCAGAGGTGTTCTGCCTGCTAATGATAGGCACTCAAGCCGTTCATTTAGCTTAGGCAAGGCCACTTGAAGGACAGCTCTCTACTTTTGCCATCCCTTCCCATGTTGTACACGAGAAACTGCAGAACTTTTGCAAAATGTCACAGGCCCTCTGCTCAGCAAAGCTTCCTTGGGAAATACACGGATGTTGCTATCAAGAGTGAGCCACTTGTTTCTGTGGGTTTTGAGAGGTTGCTGTAGGGAGATATTTCCATCCTTTTCCGAGACAAGCTGTAAATCAGTAAGAAAAAGACTAACTGATACCAAAAATGAAAGCTTTCTGCCCTAAGAGTGAAGGAAGATTCATTACATAAACACTAGGCAGTCTTTAAGAGCAAATTTGGAGTTTGCAGCGAAAATAACTGCTCACTTAGTTCCTGGCAAAGCTGCCTCCAAATTATCTGCTGCTTTTTATAGGAATCAGGCTTATTCAGCAGGGCTTTTGAGACAGCCCTGCTGCAGACATAGAAAAGGTTGTTGCAGTCTTTGTTGTGCCACTGAGGAGCTTCACACCTCACTTCTGCCTCCTCCAGGGCCTCGTAAATCCCAGTTCCAGTGCGAGTCCCTCTGCTACCTGCAATGGGAACTGGCCAGTGGGTGACAGGCACTGAACTCCACGCACGTGTTCATCTGAAGGGGGAAAGACTCGAATCTAATCCAGCTGGGGTTTGAGACAGGGATTCATGTGCCCCCATCTCCCTGGGCCTCACAGAAATGTCCCTGCGAGGGAATTTGGGAAGGATGTGGCCAGTTCCCCCACCCCGTGCCTGCTGCAAAGAGCACAGGTGTGTGTTCCATCCCTCTGCTAGGCAAGGGCTTAGTCTGGGATGCTTGGGAATGCAGATTCCAACACTAGACTGCATTTATACCCAAAATGCCTGGGACAGGAAAAGGTAATCAATCACTTCATGGGCTCTACGCACGCAGTTAATGAAGCATTAATGACACAGGGATGGCGGCCCCTGTGCCAGCAGTGCCTGCCAGCTAAATTCCTACAAACAGGCATCTCCACGAATTCACTCCTTCCTTTGCCGGTGCTGGGAACGCAGAACCTTTTACCCTGCCCGAGCGCTCCGGTGCCCGCGCTCATCCCGCGCGTCCCGTGCTTCGGCAGGGAGTGAATGGAGCCCAGGCTGTGTCAGGGGCTGAAACCCTGCTCCACTGACCCCATCCCTAATTCCTGCCCAGCCCAGGGCTGGGCATGGCCCAACAAAGAGGAAAAATAAAAAGAAAAGAGGGAAATGAGCAGATATCCCTGGCAGGCTGGGCGTGGCCCAGCAAAGAGGACAGCTTGCAGGAAAAGAGGAAAATGACTGGATATCCCGAGCAGGCTGGGCACGGCCCAGCAAAGAGCAGATTTTGCAGGAAAAGAGGAAAATGAGCAGATATCCGTGGCGGGCTGGGCATGGCCCAACCAAGAGGAGACCTTGCAGGAAAAGAGGGAAATGAGCAGATATCCCTGGCAGGCTGGGCGTGGCCCAGCAAAGAGGACAGCTTGCAGGAAAAGAGGAAAATGACTGGATATCCCGAGCAGGCTGGGCACGGCCCAGCAAAGAGCAGATTTTGCAGGAAAAGAGGAAAATGAGCAGATATCCGTGGCGGGCTGGGCATGGCCCAACCAAGAGGAGACCTTGCAGGAAAAGAGGGAAATGAGCAGATATCCCTGGCAGGCTGGGCGTGGCCCAGCAAAGAGGACAGCTTGCAGGAAAAGAGGAAAATGACTGGATATCCCCAGCAGGCTGGGCACGGCCCAGCAAAGAGGAGACCTTGCAGGAAAAGAGGGAAATGAGCAGACATCCCTGGCAGGCTCAGCCTCGCTGTCTGGATCCCGGGATTTCCGTGGCACGGAGGCTGCTCCCCCTGCCCACGCACGCAGGCTGCTGGTGACAGATCAGCTTGAAGAGATTTAATCGATGCCTGACAACTTTGACATTCATGGCAGGAGGGGCTGCACCTCCATCCTCCCTGTAGAGCTCTACATTCATCGGGTACTGATGTTAAATAATCATTTTTTCCAGGTATAAAACATGGGGCTCCAATGGGCAAAAGCAGCAGGAAAAGGCAGCGAGGTGAGAACGTTTGGGGATTAAACACGGCTGAGAGAGATTTCAAATTCTAATCATGACTTTTTCCTGAAGTATTTGTTCTGCCCTATCAGCTAATACAGCAATGGTGCATGCATTAACATCCTGAAATTGGAACAGAGATCAAAGGTATAGGGTATAAATTAGTTTTGGAGCATAACATTAAATAATCAAGCCACGCTGGAGCAGCCTCTATGACAAAATGACTTACATATTTGGTGCTGCTTTTTAAATGTGATTATGCATTTTAATTGTTTAACTTCAGTCTACGCAGTGGTTTCAAAGATGTTTTAAAATAACTTACGGCATGAAAAGCCTCCTGGTTTTTAAATACGCCTCAGGTCCAATAAATTTGTTTTTAATTTTGTGTGATGTGTGAAGCAGTGGTTTTGTTCAGTGCTTTCAAAGGGGTGGAGCAGGATTTTCTAAAACACTCTGGATCGACGAGGCTACGAATGTGTAAAGACAGTAGAAATTTCCATTCTGTTTGTTGTTTTGTAACTCTGGAAGAGCACAGGGCTCCATAAATTACACAGTGCTTGGAAGAACAGGAATCTTCAAGGCCAGGTTGGACGGGGCTTGGAGCAACCTGGGATAGTAAAAGGTGTCCCTGCCCGTGTCAGGGGGTGGAATGGGATCAGCTTTAAGGTCCCTCCAACCCAAACCGTCCCAAGATTCTGTGACTGTGACCCTTCTGCTGCTCTGAGCCTTAGGGGGAGGAGCTCTGGGACATAAAGGGACTGTGGATAAACAGGAAAAGTTGCCTGGTTTGTCTTCTCCGCTCCTCCAGCCATTCAGCTCATCCTCCCCTCCAAGAACCCTGTCCCCATCTCCAGGAGTCCCAAATGCAGAACCTCAGGGCACGGCCATGTCAGCAGTGTCCACATCCCCTCCCAGGAACACCAGGCAGATCTGGGAACACATCTCACAAAGCTCAGTAATGAGTGAAAACTGAGACTTAAACCTGCGCTTTATTTGTTTGTGCTCCTCACTATTCAGAGAGCAGAAAATCATAATTTATAGTGGCAATTGTCAGCATTCATAACCAAGTTCTTGCTTAAAACACTGGAAAGATGATTAAAAAAATTAGAAATGGCAGATGGTGTCATTCTGCTAAATATTTTTTGCTGATGCCTGTTGATTTAGAAGTGCTCAAAATGGAGTTTAACAGAAGTTTTATTGTGCAAGGACTTCAATTTCCAGCATTTCTTGCTAATGAGCAGCGCTAATAATCAAACTCATCAATCCCCTTGAATCCCAAAGTGTCTTCAGCAGGAATGTGGGGGGAAGGCCTCGATCATGTCTGGAATCTCTGTGAAGCAATTCAAACTTCATGGTCACAGCTGCTCAGGGGAAAAGCCTTAAACTGCTGCCTTGACTTTTATTTAAAAGTGGTTCTGGCCAGAAAAAAAAACCCCAATGTTAACGTGAAGATCTTGCATGAACATACAATTAAGAAAGTTTAAAACCAGATTATCAAAGCATCCATTAATTTGTCATTATTTTCAACATTTGCAGTCTCATTGATTTTTTAAGAACATTTGGTCTGATTTATAATTTTTTTGAGTTCAATAGCAGAACCCACCTTTTTTTGAGTTTGTTTTTCCCCCCTTACATCACATTAACATTCTTTAACAATCACTCTCTCTGCTCTTGGAAGTAGGTATTTTCTGAAAAGATAACAACATGGCTGAGGGCCTGTACTTGTGTTTCTCGGCAGGAATTTAGGCCAGCAAGCACTCAGGTTGTTTTATCTCTGGTGACCAGGCATTTGCATTAAAAATGCACTGCCCAGGAAGAAATTCACATTATTTTTCCTAAAAAGTCTGGTGATGAGCCTTAAAAAGTCTTTCTGGTTCTTCCCCAGTGAACAAATCCTTGCAGACTAAATCTGTTTGCAAAAATCAGTGAGACCAGGCCTTAGATATTTAACTATTGCTGTGCTCTTTGAGTTTTTATAATACCCTTTTACCTCTATGGAACACTTTTCAGGGTGAAAATGTTTTCAAGACAGAATTTGGCTGAGGTTCAGCCTCTGACAGTCAAACTGAATCAGGCACCTGCTGTATGACACAAACCTCCCGTTTTAGAGCAGCTGGCAAAAGAAAGGAATTGCTGTTCTGCTGCTGAGCAGCCTCTTGGGAAGCAAGTGACCCCTCCTTTTATTGCCACTGGGATGTGTCACACACCAGAGCTCAGACCACGGGCACACTCCATCACTCACAGGCTTCGCTCCCAGGGTTTTAATTGCCTAAAAGCCAGCAAGCCTCCTGTCCTAAACTTGGTCTCTCTCTCTTCCGTGTTATCAGTTGCTTTAATTTTCCAAAATTACACAATATCTCTCCTGGATATCCTTGGCCTCCTGACTTCTTGAAGCACATGTAAAAATAAATAAAATGCTCCTGGAAACCTTCTTGGGTTGCTCCTAAGGAACTGATGTTTCTGCACCAGAGGACAGAGAGCAGCAGAGTTCAGTGATTTCCTCCACTGTGGAAGTTAAAATGCAAAAAGCTTTAAAGAGGCATCACTACTGTGATTTAAAGAGACAGGGAGCTGGGCTCCAAAAGGAAACACGTCTGTAAGAGAAACGAGTGAAATCAGAAAGTTTCTTTTATTGGGAAATCCGTATTCTCACAGATGAAGGAGTTGGTCTGAGTTTAGAAAAGGATATTTCTTCCAATTATTTGGTCAGACATGGTTTGAAATTTGTCCTGCATTTGCTGGAGCAATGTCTGCACCTAACAGAAAGGGAAAAAAGAAATGTTTTATTTCCATCAGAGGCTGTTACCCATGTAACTCATGTAATAAGTACATGTAATGTACTTATGTAATAATGTAATAATCTCATGTAATAAGTACACTGTTCTTTCACCGCTGAGCTCAAAACTCTGCAATATAATTACATATATATGTAACTCTGCAATATAATTACATATATATGTGAAAATGGTACTTAAACATACGTACACAGAAGGGAACTGACGCTTACAGAAAACATTTGTAAGATCTAGAAAACCTCCGTGTTTCCCAACCGGGACCAAACCCAGGACAGCAGCTTCCAGCGCCCTGTTAATCACATGGAGGCGCTTCTTTGGGTACCACGGAATGCTCTGGGATGAAGGGACCATCTCCTTCCACCTCCTGCCATCAGAGTGAGAAAAAAAATTCTCAGCAAGCATGAGGTCTTTTCAAAACAGCAAGGCTTAAAGCTCAGGAAGTGATTTGTGCATCCTCTTCATTTTTTTAATTGTAAAGAAAGCCTCAGTGCCTTGTGCAGTAACCACATTTCAGCAGCCTGTGGCTCGTTCCAGCCCCAGGATCTGACCCCCTCATTAAGGGTAACTGAGTAATTAATCTGAGCAGCGCTGCTCCTCGCAGTGAGTGTGCCACTAGAAGGCAGTCTCTGCTAGAAAGTTGGGAAAGGAGAAGCGTTTCATTAAATAATTCCATGTGGACAGCTCTAGGAAAACTGCAGGCTCAGGTGTAACGTTGGAGAGGCTGGACGGTGTCTCTGGTTGTGTTTCCCAGCCAAACTATAAAATCAACATTATTCTCCTTTGGAAGGCGGTGCCAAATGTATTTGTAGTATGAAGGACGGGATTCCACGGGCTTTGAAGTCTGGAGGAAGAGCCAGCGAGTGACTTTGGCACTCCCCCAGGGTTTGGAGGACAGGCAGGTTACATCTGCTCATGTCCATGGGAACCTCTGGCAATGACTCCCCGCGGCTCAGCCATGTGAGGAAGGGACCAAGGGGACTTTCCTGGGGTGTTGAGAGAGTAAACCTAGAAGGGGACAGGAAACATCCGTTGGCACAAAGTCCCTGCCAAAACGAGTGGCAGGATGAAGTCCAACAGCTGCTCTGCCCCAGAGCAGGCAGTGACACCTGCCAGGACCTGGGGGACCCGGGCTCACCCTGTGCAGAGAGAGGTGCCAAACCTGGCTCTTGCAGGGCGAGTGTCACAGTTCAGGGTGTCACCGGCTCTCACCAGCTCCAGATGCTGCTGGCTGAAAGCTGTGGGTGCAGTCTTATTTACTGTACGTTGTCTTTAGGGCAGAGATTAAATGAAAAATCCTCTTAGGGATATCATAATTCTGGATCGTTTATCAGTGGGCCTAAGTGTTTCAAAATATGCATTTATTAGAACACTGGTCCTCTGTACAGACTAACATTTCTGCTATAAGGACAGGAATTAAGACACCAACAGGTGAAACAGCAGCATCAAATTTATTTGTGTTGCCCAGTGCAAAATACACAGGCCACACAGCTCCTGTGATATTTGACTTATTTCTGGGTTTTCAGGTCTTAATTCCAGCATTCAAAGACAGCACTGCTGTAAAAGATTGGCTCCAACATCTGTGGCTGAGGACTTGCATTATGTCACTCCTGATTCCTGTCACAGAAAAACTCTAGTTCTATTGCTGCTCCTAATGCAGATCTTTCGTGAAAGAGCATCTGCACTCTGTAGGTACCTGGAGGCACTTTGGAAACCACGGCTTTTCCCTCAGAAACAGCTGAAATGGGGCTCTGAAGGGTCAGAGGGGAGGAGAAGCAGGGCTGGAAGAGGATGGTGGTAATGGAAATCCAGAGTAGGTGCAGGGAAGAGCAGTTAATATCAGCGAAGTGTTAAATTTATGAGGGAAAAACATCCCTACTGAACAACGACTGGAATCTTTCCAGTGACTGGAAAAATACAGCTGCTTCTCAAAGCTGAAATAATTTTCCAGGAAGTTATTCTGCCACGACAAACTTGAGGAAAGCAGGGCTACTGCTGCTGCACAGGGGAGCGTGCAGGCAAATTCAGCAAGGCCCATTTGTGCCCCAGGAGGAACACGGCCAGATGAGGATTTTATAACGTTATACATCATATGTAATAAGAGAATGTACACCTATAAACATGATACCAAATGATCATCCACTTTAATACACTTTCCTATATTCTAATTAGCGGCTGAAGTCCAGATCTGAGAGGGCATGAACCATCACCCTTTTATTACCCCGACCACACCTGGATTTTTAGACTGTATTCCACGAGCAGCAGCTGTGCTAAAGTCTTTTTATAACTGACAACTAAATAGAATCTCCCACACAATGCTATACTTATGTTAGATTGTGCTTTAACACACACGACCTGACTATTTGTTACCACATAACAGTTTATTAGATTTTTTGAAATGACATTACAAAGAAACTAAAGGCTGGTATTACAAGTATATATCAATACATTTCTCATGTTCACAAAATTCCCCCCTCATTATGAGCTTTTATTACAATGAGTTTGGAAAAATGACCTGTCATATTGCCTTCGCAGCACTCAGCTGCTAGTTTGGTGGCATTCAAGGAGCAGTTTAAGTGTGGTCCACCTGCAACTGCTGCCTGCCACTAGTGCTTAATGAAATTTGCATTTGAAGCTGGAGGAGCATTGCAATGATTGTCAGGAATAGCTGACATTGGTCATTTTTCTTCACAAGTGACACAGTACAGACTCTCCCAAACACACCTTCCACGGCCAAAATGTTATAAATACACACTCCAGGCCCAAAGATGTGGGTATGATTAGCAAAGCAAACACTTCTCTAAATCAAATATTTTGAAGTTGTTATCCTGAGAGAAGCAAGGCTTTAAAAATCTGCCTGGATTCTCTCCTTTTTATGTTCCTCAAGGTATCACTGCTTCGTTAGCAAACTGTTCTGTCCAACAAGCCAGTGATTTCCACTGAAAACCCACACACAGACACTCCCACAATCCCAACCCCGCTCTGTCCGGTATCAACGCCAATCCTCTTCAATCCCAGTTACTGATAAAGGTAATGCCAAAGGACAGTTTCAAAGCAGAATGTTGAAATCCTTCAGTCCCACAGTGAGACTGTTCACAGCCAGCAGTTCCTTGTCTGTCCAGGTGTCACAGCCTGGGGTGGCAGTGGTTGCTCAGATGTCTTTCATGGCAAATCTGCATTTCTGGTTTACGTCCCAGGAACACACAGCTCAGCTAATACCAGGAGTAGGAGAGATGATTTTGATGTTCAGCGTCTCATGTTTCCAAAAATCACCTTATTACATGTATGAAAGACAACACGATCCTCAACTAGTGAGTGCCTGATGCTCAGAGCTACAATTAATGCAATTAATTAAGTCTCAATCTTGTGCTTCACTCCACAAAGTGACGTAGGACAAGGCAAGATTCCCATTTGGTGGGAGTCACTAAATGCTGAGCTATCAAACATGAAACGTCTAGAAAAGTACAGGAAAGAGGAAAAAGTGACTCCACAAAAAAATACACCCAGGAGCTGAGATCCGTAAGATCTGTGTTTTAATAACACAACCAAGTGATCCTCGTAACAAGAATTCAAAAAGGGAAATTACAGTACACAAATCAAAATAGAAACTACCCTACCCCAACTATACAATGTACATTAGGAACGCAAGCTCTGTAACAATATAAAAATGCTTTCACACACAGGAGTTGCAAAAAGCCATTCTTTAATTCCAAGGATTTGTAGAAAAAAAGAAAAAGCCATCTTCCATGACTCATCTTGAGCTGTTGGCAACCTGTTGGGGGAAAAACAGTTAGAGAGGAGATTACTGAGAATTAAGAGAATCATTCTCATCAGAAATTTTCATTTGTGGGATTCAGGCTAATGGAAATGACACTGAGGGCAATGAAGCCCATAATAATTTGTATTTTTATCAAGGTAACACAAAAATAGATACCTTAACAAGCAAGAATATATCTGTTCCAAACACACAGGCCTACTGTAACATAGGGGCAAGTCAGCAATCAGAAATGCTGTAAGAATGTATCATACAATATATAATTTACCTTTCAGGAAATCTCTTTCTCCAGGGAGCACTGCCCTGGGACATGCATTGCCTCATGCCTGAGTGCTCTCTCACACTGCCAGGACCTGCTGCTTGGCAGCTGTGTGTGAGTCACTACCCCTGCAAGCTCCTAGATTACACACAGGAGGAATTTACAGCGGATGCACAGTTACTCCTCTGTGGCTCCACTGCTTCCCTGGGCAGTCTGTTCCAATGCCCGACCACCCTTTCCACGGAGAAATTCCTCCTGGCGTCCAACCTGATCCTCCCGTGGCACAGCTTGAAGCTGTTCCCTCTCCTCCTGTCCCTGTTGCCTGGGAGCAGAGCCCGACCCGCCCTGCTGCTCCCTCCTGGGTCCCTCCTGAGCCTCCTTTCCTCCAGGCTGAGCCCCTCAGCAGCTCCTGGTGCTCCAGACCCTTCCCTGGCCACGCTCTCTCTCTGTACAACACAATTCTCCCCACGTAATTCCGCTCTGCACAAATCTCAGCCCGCCCCACAAACGAAGGAAAAGTTCCTTCCTCAATGTTAAAGTCAGCAATTCCAAACAGCCAAGGGTTTGCTCCAAGGCCAAGGAGCAACTGCCTCACTTTAACCCTTGTTGGAAGCTGGGGTCTTGTTCTCGCCCTCGAGCTCCTCCACGCCCGCCTGCGTCATGAGGTCGGCGATGTTCTTCTCCAGGTCATCGATGCGGCAGCTCATGTCATCGACTGCCCGGGGGTCAAGGAAAGGGCAGCACTCCAGCCGTGCCTGGGGCCATGGAAGCACACGAGGGACCTTAGGGCCCCTCTCAGCCCACCCCTGCCACCACCCCAGGCTGCTCCCAGCCCCAGTGTCCAGCCTGGCCCAGGACACTGCCAGGGATCCAGGGGCATCCCCACCCTCCCAGGGAGGAATTCCTTCCCCATATCCCATCCAACCCTGCTCTCTTTCAATCTGAACCCATGTCCTCCATCCTGTCACTCCAGGCTCCCATAAACAGTCTCACTCCATCCCTCCTGCGGGCTCCCTTCAGGCACTGCGAGGCCACAGTGAGGTCACCCTGAAATTTCTCCTCTCCAGGCTGAACAATCCCGGCCCTCCCAGCCTTTCCTCCCAGCAGAGCTGCTCCATCCCTCTGCTCATCCTGGAGCCTCCTCTGACCTCGCTCCAGCAGCTCCAGGTCCTTCCCCTCCTGAGGGCCCCAGCGCTGGAAGCGGGTAGCATTACTCCAGAAGTGGGTAACATTGCCTTGCTTTAATTGTTTTTATTATCACAGCTTTGCTCAAACTCTTATGGTCACTTTAAATTTATCTTACAAACCCCGCTGGCAAACAGACTTCGTGATACTTGTAATCCTGCACCCATCTGAGTTTAGAAAAGGATATTTCTTCCAATTATTTGGTCAGACATGGTCTGAAATTTGTCCTGCATTTGCTGGAGCAATGTCTGCACCTAACAGAAAGGGAAAAAAGAAATGTTTTATTTCCATCAGAGGCTGTTACCCATGTAACTCATGTAATAAGTACATGGAATGTACTTATATAATAATGTAATAATCTCATGTAATAAGTGCACTGTTCTTTCACCGCTGAGCTCAAAACTCTGCAATATAATTACATATATATGTGAAAATGGTACTTAAACATACGTACACAGAAGGGAACTGACGCTTACAGAAAACATTTGTAAGATCTAGAAAACCTCCGTGTTTCCCAACCGGGACCAAACCCAGGACAGCAGCTTCCAGCGCCCTGTTATCACATGGAGGCGCTTCTTTGGGTACCACGGAATGCTCTGGGATGAAGGGACCATCTCCTTCCACCCCCTGCCATCGGCAGGGACACCTTCCGCGGAGCAGGCTGCGCCAAGCCCCACGCAGGAAAGGGGCTTTCCCTCCTTTCCTCCCTCTCCCAAGGCCCTGCAGCCCGTCCCCGGCCCGTTCGCCCCTCGGCCCCTCACCACGGCCGTCAGGTCCTGGACGCTCTTGGGGTCGGTCTCGGCCATGGTCGCTCCGGCGGCGGCTCCACTTCCGGGCCGCGCCCGCCGCTTCCGCCGCCTCTCGCGAGAGCCGCGCCCGGGGCCTCGTGGGAAATGTAGTCCCTTCCCCACGCCCCGGTGTGCGCCCGCCCGGGCACCGCTGTTAACGCTTTTCGCTGTTTATACATTTCGGCCGAAAGTTGCGTAGTTCTCCTGTTATTCAGCGTTCTGTGTCCTGTTGGTTATTAGCTCCGTTGGCTGGAGGGTGCCGCTGGTAACGCACGGGGGCTCCATCCCCGCGTGGGCCGTTCACATGAGCGTTGGACTCCACGATCCCTGTGCGTCCCTTCCAGCTCGGAATATTCTGTGATAATTCTCGCTTCCCATGCTAATTATTCCCATGCTCAGTCTTTATCTTCTTTTAAGTTAGTGACCACGATATTTTCCTGCCAGAATGACCTTTTACCCGCTCTGGCCTCCTCAGCACAGGTCAAGGAGAGGATGCAGTGGAGGCCACAGAGAGGACGAGGGGTCTGGAGCATCTCCCTGATGGGGCGAGGCCGCAGGAGCTGTCCGGAGAAGGGAAGACTCAGAGGGAGTCTCCTTAATGCATTTAAATATCTCCCACAGGTGCCAAGAGGATGGTGCCAGACCCTTTTTGGCGGTGCCAGACCCTTTTTGGCGGTGCCAGACCCTTTTTGGCAGTGCCAGTGACAGGACGGCCATAAACTAAACCACAAGTTTCACCTCAACATGAGGAAGAACTTCCAAACACTGAGGGTGGCGGAGCACTGGAACGGCTGCCCAGGGAGGGCCTGGAGTCGCCTTCTCTGAGGGAGACGTTCCGTAATTGACAGTTTATGGGTTTTTTAGACCCAAACTAGCCACTTGTGGATGTCGTTTGTGAAGCGAGCCCTTGGTTACCGTGCAGCCAAATAAGATGTGAAGTTAACAACCAAGCACCTTGAATATGGACCTGTAAATGGAGGGTGTTTAACCACCACATTGGGTATGAACCTGTAAATGAAGAACATTTCCCACTCACAGCGGGGATTCTCCAATGTCTCCTTTCCCCTGGGAGAGCTCAGGGTGAAGGGAAAACCAAAACCTGACCCAACTCACTGAAAATTTGTCTGGATTTTTTTGAGATGTAGCCAAACCATTTTGAACTTGACTTTTGAGGGCGCGGTTTTACCGTTCATGCTCCCAAATTAGGCAAAGGACGGGCCAAATAATGAGTGCAGTTCTTCTGAGCTAGAGCAACCAGATTGCAGGAGGCTGGTTTTAAATTGAAATTTTAACAAATAGAACAACTGAAAGCTGGTTCTGCAGCCTTTGCACTTCCAGTCTAATCAATCAAGCCAGGGAATTACTTGAAGGTTCACAAGGGTATAGTACAATGAGTTTATTTTATGGTTAAACTCATAGATAGATAAGCCTGGCTTGAGTGCTGTAAATTGTGTCCAAATAATGACTATAACTAAGTCAGTAATCAGTCACTTAATCTGAACTAAGTAAGATTATTTCACCTTTTTTTCCCCCTGAAAAATTATTAATATTGTTAATTGTAAGAGTTTCCTGGGAGACATCAAAACTTTAATCATTCTATTTAGAGAGCTTCTCTGCTCTAATGATTATACATTTCTGTTTGAATTACAGCTCTTGTCTGTGTTTCATATATCTCCACGTACAACTTGGTTGCTGAAGTCTTTGTTTCTTTCCACAAAGAAAAAATAAATATTTGTTTCCCTTTCTATTTTTTTAAAATGCACTATAATGAAATATTCCTTTATTTCTTGCTTTCTTGTGGATGAGCAGGTAAGCTTAGGTAGATCTTATCTTATGAATGTTAACAATCTACCCAGAATTAGATGAAAATTTAAAGGATGACATTTCACAAATATTTCTTATAGAAGCCATTGGCATTTCTGCTGCTTTGAATAGACAAAGCTGGATGATTTGATTATAAATACTTCATGTGTGGAGGAGAATAGGTAATTATTCTCAGGGTCTGCTCCGCTCAGATGGTTTTTTCCCTCTGTTATTGAGTTAAAAGTAGTTTGGCAAATCAATCACGAATTTACAACTGCGGATCTCAGACTGAAATTAAGGACGGTTGAAATTTTTTCCCCATGGAAATTTGAAACGTGTCCTTCCCGTTCCAACTCTATAAAACCAGGAGAAAGGTATCGTTTGGAGATGGACAGAGGTGCCATCTGGAAAACAAATGGACATCCATGGAAGCCAGTGTGGAAGCCAGCAAGGAAACCTGGCCAGGAAAAGGGGGCAATTACACGGCTCTGCAGCCACTCTGAATAATGGGCAATTGGAAAGGCTTTGCAGAATGTGTAAATCTGTAGCCCTGGAGCAGTGACAGCCCGTTCCTGCTCTGGCTGAATCTGGTGTTAAACTCCCGTGATCACAATTAGATCAGTGCTGAGCGCTTTCGCAAAATCCACCCACTGAGGAGTGAATAAAACCAGCATTTGTTTGTTCAGTGTCATGGCAGGAGAGGAAAGGGTTTCTAGCTGCAGATTCCAGGCTGATAAGGGTCTACATTTGGCTTCCCAAATTACTCATTAGAACGACGTCTTCATTTTCTGCCCAAACTCTCAGCACATGAAAATCTGCAGTTGGCTCATCTGCCGTGGGTAGATTGTGATACTCCCCTGTTTGCAGCGTGAATGTACCTGCTCTAGCCCAGGCTCCTTTGAATTTAGCAACCTTCAAAGCCACGCTGGTAGTTTTCCTGTAGTTTTCCGTGTGCTTAAATGATGGACAACAAAAAAAAAAAAACCAAAAAACCCATGCTCATCATCCTGTTGCTGATTCTGAGCCATGTGGTTAGCAATTCGGCATGAAGCAATAAATACTCTGCTGTGCCTCGGCTCCAGACAGCCGGTTCCCTGGATTCTGAGCAGAACTGCTTTACAACCTGTTTGCTTGGCACGGAGCAGCTCCCTGCTAAATTATTCACTTTATTCTGTGCCCAGCACACTGGCTGCTTGCGACATGTCAAGTGAAATTCAATCACTCCACCCCACCTAAATAAACTCTCAGGAGTTGTCTCTTTGAGGAACAGAGCTTTGGATAATGTGATCATCTCCCAGTCTGTCCCTGCTCTCCCAAGGGGGCATTAATAGAGTCAAGGCAAGATCTTCTTCCTTTAGTGCGCTCCCTTTAGGCCAGCTCGGATCAGGTTGGGGTGAGAACGAGCAGGAATCAGAGAAGGAGAAGGCAATTTACTCACAAGAACCCACACCAGACGCCACAGAAGGGAAAGGGTCTCTCCAGTAACCCTGCTGGGATTTGGGGCTCACGTGGATCCTTTTCAGGACACAGTGGGGCAGTAAAACAAAGTGCATCTCTTTCAGTCACGTTTGGGGCAATCCCATGGATGCTGGAGCCTGACTTTTCATTTTTGAGTCTCCAAGCCTCTGGCACGAGACACCCACCATGGTTATAACCATATCAGCTGCCTCAGTGCGGGAGGCTGGTTTATTTGTCGAGCTCACAATAAGGGGTTAAGGAATGGGGTGGAGTGTAAAAGCCTCCTGTTGTGTGCCCCTGTTCTACTGCTGTTGCTCCTGCCACAGGAAGGGAAGGTTGTCTCTGTTAAAAGTGGCAAATTGGTACTGTAAAATTTAAGCCTTGAGATTTAGATCTCCTCCAGTTGTAAATGTGATGTGGAAGCCACACGTGTCACTTGTTGTACCACACAGCAAAAACTGATAGCACGGGTGAGATTGGATTTTTTTTCCTTCTTTCTTCCTGGGGAAAAAACCCTATAATTTGTTTCAGTCCTTTCTCTTTCCCAGGCAAATCTTGCAATGTCTTCAGTAGAAAGAGTACAGAAAATTATTATCACAGACAAACTTGAAATGGCACCAGTGAAAAATCAGTACTTCTCCAAGCACATCAGAGCTGGCAATGCTTCAAGTGCTTCGAAGGAGGAAAAAAACCTGCTTTAATTATAGACAGTATCTCATAGCAGCACGACATTCCTAGATTGTCTCTTTTTCGAGCCCCTTTGCTTTACCTGCAGGAGGAATGAAACTTTTCCCCATTTTCCTGAGGCTGATGCAGCAATCCACAGGTCAGACTGCAGAGGAGGGCTTGTGGGAAGGATCTGTTCCTTTTCCAGGCACCGCTTGGAGAGCAGGAGCGGGGCCCAAAGTGTGCACCTCGTGTTGCCACGCAACAGGCAGAGAGAACCCTGGGTACCAGACACAGCTCATCCATCATTTCCTGGGCTTTCAATTTACCCCTTTATATCCCTTTCCAAGGTGGAGAGCAGACCTGCACAGCATTCCAGTCTCTGCCCCAGCTGTGCTGTAAAACACCTTTCTTGCTCCTACCTACACAGGCACTAGGAAGAGCCTGTTATCTTTTTATCAATTCACGACTATTTAATTTCAGTCTCAGTTTTGGATTATGTCAGTGCTGTCCTGTCTCCATCCATCATAATGCAATGGGGTTCCCTCATGTGAATTTAACATTGGACTTACGTTTTTGCTGAAATAAGGACTCTCAGTGAGGGGAATCATTTAATTCATGTCTGTGAAAAAATGACCAGGGATCCAGATTTCTTCTGCTTCTGTTCCTAAGCAAGCCTTTCCTACGGGAAGCTGTGTCCCCAGCTCCTCATCCTGGATTTGGTGTGTTGTTTTGTCCCTGATGCAGTGCTAGGAATAGGCTGTAGGGCTGTTCCCTTGCCAGATATGAAGAAGAACTGGTTTTATCTCCCTGATCTCTTTTCCCCTTGTATCAGTAACATGAGTGGCTGATACTGAAAAGAGCTGGTTCTTTCTTTATGTTATAAACTGTAAAAGGATGTTGGAGCGTGTGACGAGAGAGTTACACTCGTGTGCATGTGAGATAGCTGTTCTTGGGCCTTAAAACACTGCCTGTTTTTAGACTGCACTGATAGTACAGGATTACTTCCAGTTCTGGGATGCCATGCATTGGCAGTGCTTATTTGTGCAGCAAAATGCACAACAACATACAGTATCAAGCCATCAAAGTGTGGGCAGGACTCCTGCTGCCATCTCCTTGCATGATTGTTGTTTTGTCTTGTTCTGTGCAAAAAGGTGAAGCCTGTGCCAAGCAGGATATTGAAAGGATCACACAGCCATACCCCACTGGGATGAAACACCCAGCACGTTTAAGAAGAAATTAAATTAACCTGTAACCCTAATTGCACGGCAGGAAAATTCAACTCTTATAATTCTGGTTACTCTGTCTTAAAAAGGCTTTTAGTGTATCTTAAGCTGTAGGACGAATCCATTAGAAGCGTAACCTGGAAGGGACATTGAGGTCATCTTTCATTTCCCTGCTCTGAGGCTACACAGGCTGAAAAATTTCAAGCTATGTATTGTTTCAAAAATTGTATGTGCACACATGAGTGCCAAGGGAAGAGTTAAGGTTAATATATTATCAGTTTCCTGCTTTCAAATGTCAAAACACATAACTCGAGCAGGGTCAGTCACACAGCCACATAAATAAGAGAATGATGGCAACTGAGAGGAATCCCATTTGGAAAATAAGTTGAAACTGGAAAACAATCCTAGAAACAGCGTGATAAATACTTGTGAATCAACACTTGTCAATGTGTTATTTGTGCACACCGTGATTTTGTTATTCAGCCAGCCATGAGTAAAGCTCCAGCTCAAGCTGGTGGCTGTTTCCCTGCACTTTCCATCCTCATGATCATATTGACTGTTGACATGAACCTCGTGCAGAGTTAATGACAGATTCTGCTGCTTTAATTATCCCTTCAGACCTGCACCAGCAGTGTCTGGGGAACTCATGGAGGAAGAGACTCAGAGCACCCGGGATTATTACTGCAAATGACTGAATTGACCTCGCCAGGAAAAAAAAAAAAAAAAAAGAATAAAAATTTCCTTGTTAATTCATTTTCTCGAGTCCTTTTCTAACTGCTGTGGGGATAGGCCAGCTAAAGCAAAGGCAGGCACCGAAGAGGTGCTTTAGGGTGTTAAGTGGGGGATGAAGTGCTCTCAGCAATTTGGCCATTGCATTTTTACATCTATCAATCTGAGGAGTGCCACAATTATTGCGTGCCAACATCTTAAGAAAATTAATTAAAATGTTATAAAAAGGGTTAAAAATAATGGCAATTAAAAAGGACTCGTCTCACCATTGCGGTTTGCAAGTGAAAGTTCTGCTCTGGTGGCAAGGGACTTGTGGAATATTCTTGGAACTCATTTGCCACTGTCTTGCAGATTGCAACAGATTTGAAATCAGCATCTGCAGGTAATTGCTGTCCTTTTGTGGGAGCCAAATTTGCCTGACTCTGGGCCTGAGGCAGCACAGCTAAATGTAAGGGGACAAAAACTTCACACAGCAAGAGAAGGAAGGGTCACCAGGTTGTGCTTCTGCCCTGCTCTTCAGCCTCTGCTCTGCTCGCAGAGCTGCATTGCCATGGGCTGCTCCTAAAGCAGGACAGTTTGCATTTTGATGAGCTCTGAAATCAAGTTGCTGATAACATCCTGGATGTGAGCAGCCTGGCTCAAAGAATCTTTGGGTATCAGAAAAAATGGGCAGATGAGACTTACTTAATTTTTTCACTGGCTCTTCTTATAATCCCAAATGTGCACTGTGTTCAGCATGGTAATTTCTGGGGCCAACGGGACCCTTTGCTGGGCTGTGGATGAGGCAAGTGCTGGTGGCTTGGCTGGATCTGGAAAGGAGAAGGAAAAGCGTTTTTTTCATCCTTTAAACCAAAGCCGGTGGTGGCCACTGACTACAACAGGAAATTGCTACTCCCGTCGGGAGGAACTCTGGGGACATTCCTTCCCAAAAGCCCCTTTGCCCTCAAAGGGTGACGGAGTTTCTTCATGTCACAAAGTTTCTTGTGTTCGATTTTCTGCTCTGCCTTCGCTCATTCCGAGTGGAGGCACTGGCAATCCCTGAGTTCCACGCTGCAGTCACGCTGCCTGCCGGGCTGACTGGCACCGGGCAGGGTCCCCTGGGCCCTGCCTGGCACTGCCTGGGGCAGAACGGAGGCAGGAGCTTGTGGGCTTCCAAGCAGGGGTTCAGAGATGCAGCGAGGCAGGAATCCAGAGCAAGAATGAATTATTTATTAAATTTACAATACCATTTATATATTCTAGTTCCATAAAGCAATTGAACAGTGCTCACACTTCTCCTAGGGTGATTGGTCAAAGTCTCAGACACCCACTTAGAAATGTTTTTCCTAATATAATGTACACAAGGTCAGAAGATACCAGATATGAATGCTATTTACAAAAACCCTATCTATTGTTTACATGGCTTACACAGCAAAGGAAAAGTCCCCACACCACGCCTCCAAGGAGAGAAAATTTCCCTGCTAACCGCATTTCAGCATCCACAGGAGCTGCCCAGGTGGATGCTAAAGTTGCTTTTTGCTCATGGCAGAGTCCCCAAATTGGCAGAGTTCTGGTGCTTTGTCAAACTGTCTGGCTGCACCAGTGAAATGCTTGTTACAAAATCACATCAGAGAGCTTAAAAATCACAATGCGCTTGTTAATTTTCTGCTCTGATTAGTTTAGGAGAGCTCAGTTGTGCTGGGGTAACACAAAAGCAATTTTGCACCGTACCTGCAGCACGCCAGAGCCAGGGTAATCCATCAGGGTGTTGCCAGCACTATTGATGTGGTCTGGGATGGAGTTTGACTGGAAAGATGAAGAGGAAATTAAGTAGAACAGAGTGATAATGGAATGATCAATGCTGCTTGCTGCAGACTTTGCGTGTGCACTGAAAAGGAAGATATTCTGTCCACGCTGGCCACGGATGTGTAAGTGAGGTGATAAGTCTTATCTGAAATGCAGAGCTAAATGGAAGTCATTAGTGTGGCAGGGTTAACACTGGGGCTTTACTAACAGAGCAGGGAAAGCAGGAAGGATGAGACGATGTCCCAGACTTTCTCTTTCAAGAGAGCATAAATAGTTCTGGGGCTTGTCATGAAATTCCCTTTTCTCAGTAACCACGGTTCTGTTTTCTCTCATAAACATTGAGTGTAGAGAAGGGATTTGTGAAGTCCTTTTCTTCTAGCCTTTGAGTAGCCTGGGTTGTGAACCAGAAACCTGTTGTCATAAAAACTCTCTCTTGTTATGAAAAGTCTGCTTTCCATGGGAAAAATAAAGTCATCAGTTTGGAACAAGGATTTTCTTTTTAATGGGGTACTCTGTAGGAGTCTTCACTCAACAGGAAAAGTTGTGCTGAGTATTATGGGCCTCAGAGTCATCTACCATGAAGCTTTTTGGTCACAAGTGTTCCTGAAAACTGATCTGGGCAGGAGAACCTCTGTGTGCCACCTTGGGAATCCTCCACAGTCAGTAGGACTGATCTCTGTGGCAGACATGTCTGCGAAATTCTCTTTGGGTAATGCCATTTTGAATTTCTGATGATTTTAATGGTTCCCACAAGGGGAAAGGAGACTTCTGAATGTCTGATTGCTTGTAGGATGTGGCATTTATTATTTATTCTACACGCTTTTGTTGCTGGTTGTTGCTAAACACCCTCATCCTTAGGGGTTCCAGTGCTTTTATAGGACGTCAGGTTCTCAGGAAGTCATTATGGGATTCATCAGGGATCTCCATCTATTTCCCGTCCTTCCATGCATGCAGGAGTTTCAGTGTCCTCTTAACTATTTTATTTTGGCTTGTTGCAAAGCCCAAGGGATGGATTTCTGCCCTCTGGACATTTCTTTTCACAGGCAGTGAGGTCTTCCTTGACAGCATCTGATCCACTCTCTGAAATGTTTTCAGCTGCTTTCCTCAGTAATATCAGATTTTGAACCAGATAATGGGATTGCCTTATCCCACTCATATGGTTTAAAATATCTCGTGGGGTCAAAATTTCATTATTTTAATCTTCCATTGACCATTATATGAACCCTTGCAATTCACTGTGGCTTTTCTACAAAACTAAATTGCTCAGCAGTGGCTTGTACCAAATCTTTTTTTAATGTCCTTGAAGACTCAATAGCTTTCTAAGACAAGATCTTCTAAAATTCCTTTTCCACAGAGTAAACTTTTATTTCTTAGCATTGCTGGCCATTCAGATGCTGTGTCATTCACCTTTGTTTTTTATTTAATGTTCAGCTGAGTTTTAAGCCATTCAGCGTTTGGCTTTCCATTTGTGTAGATACATCATATAGAAAGTTTAATTAACTAATTATATATGCACAGTGAGTCATCACAGCCTTGTAATTCAGAACTGGAGCAGGCTGACCACCACCAGAGCAATTCTGTTTATGGTTTAGGGGATGCCAATCACTACATTGGTGCCCTGAATTTGGCAGTTTTGGTCAAAAGAGGAAGTTTTGAGGCAAACAGAAGAGAATTGAATTGATACTTGAGGAATCATTTGAATATAGAAGCCAGCCACCAGTTTCAGAGATCACTAGAGTTTTAAAAGCCTGGGATGAGCAGGAATTTTTCAGAAATTAGGCATTCAGAGAGGAATTCAGCCTTGAGCAAGGGCGTCTCATGGAGCTCTTCACCACCACTGTCCCTCTTGGGTTCTGTTTTCAACCCACTGTGAACAAATTTCAGTCTCCCAGTACATGACTGCATGGATCTTTGTAATTCATTGCATTCAAAATCAGTGTTCTTGGGGATTGTCTTCTTTTTCCTTTACTTTTATGAAGGGTTATTTGTAAGTATGTGCATTTTCAAACTGGATGCAGCCTGAGCCAAAACTCTGGAGTGCTTTCAGCGGAAATCTGGATTTGTTCAAACACATTATTTCATATCTGCATACCCCAGATTTTCACCATCTCTTCCCCTCTTGAAGCATCAGTGGTAGTTAGTAAAAATCTCACAGAGCTGGTCTAATGATCCCTTCAAAATGAGCAAGAAATAAATTACAGCAGGAACCACACTAGGTAGATGACATGATTTAACTGAGCTGAGTCCTTGAAGAATTAGTCTGGTGATTATGGGAAGTGTCTTTTTAAATGAGGTAATTTGAAATTAAGTCTCTTTTCCGTATCTACTTAGCACAGTCTCTTGTTCAGAGTCTATGGCTCAGGTTGGTATCTGATGTTTAAAACGGCATTGCTCAGAATGTCTCTCCTGATGAGTTTAAATTTGAGACCCTTTCCTTCTTGAATGCTACAATCACAATGAGATTAGGAAGCAGAGTGGTTCAAATGAGTTTTTCCATTGCTGAAAAGGATACTGCTGGATAATTCAGAACTTCTCAAAAGAGAAAATAATTTAAAAGACTGGAAGGCTAAAAGTAATCCACCTTGAGAAACTGTCTGCTGTCCAGAGCATGGACTCCAGCTTGTGCAAGCTGCAGTTCCCTTTGCTTTCTGAGGATATTCCCCATGGATGTCTCCCAGATCAAGCGCTGCTGGATCAAAATGAGCTGGGGAGAAGAAATGCAGCGAGAGCTTGGATGTTCTGCTCTGTGCAGCTCACCCAGGCAAACAGGCAGCAAGCCATTCTCACTCAAATAGCAAGAGAGATGTGTGATTTAGGCTTTTCAGGTCTCTGCCTTTTACACTCTCCCAACAGAAATCAGGGATCCCCTGAAATATCCCATTTATCACAGTAAATTTTGGTGGCTGGTGACATTAAGTGCTGTTACGGGTCTGGGTCATGGTTGCTGCCAAGCACAGGCCTGCTCTGGCTGGATGAGGGGCAAAGAGCTGGGTTATTATCATTATCATTATCATTATCATTATCATTATCATTATCATTATCATTACTATCATCATTATCATCATTATCATTATTATTATTACTTTTATTATCTCTCAAGGCTGGTGAGTAAGGCCCAGAGTTTCCAACAGCTGGATGGATAGGAAGTTATCCAAGATAAGTGTTGTCTGCCTCTTGAATCTGAGGATGAATTCGGCATCAAGCCTTCGTGCTTTTGCTTGGGTAAATCAAAATTGTCTGAGCTCTTTCAGCCATTCCAAATTGCAATTTTTTTGCTTCTGCAGCTGACTGAGGCCAGCTCCTGTTTTTGCACTGGATGTGCCCAAGGAAAGGAGAGAAAGCTGGAGCTACACAGGCATGAGATTACAAGGAAATTACACTGCCTCCTCCAAACGTACAGAATTATCACAAACCATTAAACGGTTTTCTCTTCTGCTGCACACTTCGTGTCCAACCTGTCATGGCAATCTTGCTCTGGAGCTTGAGTGAACCTCAGCCTTTGACTTCCATCCTCTACAGGGAGGTTTTCAGCTTGACAGCCAGAAATCTGGCAGCTCACAACACAAATTCAGTGTCTTGAGTTCCAAACACTGGCTTTACAAATTGCACTTCCATTATGTAAAATAAAGCAATTTATAACCACTGGCAGTGGATACGATGCCTCGGTGCACACTGGTGGGCCGGATGTATTTGACAGGCTGAAACCAGCTGCCTTCCAAAGGAACGAGTGCTCGTCCTGCTCCGTGGTCCTGTCAGGGAGCACCAGCCTGCTCATCTTCCAGAATCAGGTAGGTCAGGATTAAATTCTGCGTTTAGCCATTTTAATCTGGGATGAAACGCGTGGATGGAGGCTGTTAACTTGTTTGTCTTGTTATGAGACTGCTTATCAGAAATAATAAATCCATGCACTTTTTTTCTTCTGAAACACTGGCAAGGTACAATTATATCATGATTTATTTTAAAACATCAAGACCAGGATTTGAAATATTTACTCAGGAAAAATTAGAAACCACGGAGAGTAATCAATCATTCACAACTAGAGAGCTAAAATTCCTTCTGTGTCCATTTGGGAGACTGAGTACAGAATAACCCTGTTATTGGGGCCTCTGACAGAGGCAAAGAATAAAATTCTTTTGGCTTTTGGGTTTCTAATGCCCTTTCAGTCTGAGCCTTATTAATGCACCTCATCCTGAGTAACAGTCACAAACAGTAGTCGAGCCTTTTTAATGCCAAAGACACAAGGGATTAGTGAAAATGGTAACAATTTGGGGCCCAAATAACTGAGTTATATGGCGTGTTCTTGGTTTTGGGGGTTTTTTTTAATAGTCAGATCTCCTCCAAAAGCTTCTAGTTATGTAAGGTTGTGTTTGGGTTTTGGTGGAGGGATGTGCCACTGATTTTTGCCCGTGACATTTCCCTCTTCTCCAGGCCATGCTGGGCATTCCTGATGGATTGCTGTCCTCCTGTGTGTGTTTTCAGATCCCAGCCAGTTGCCACAACTTTGGGTGCAAACAAAAAAACTTCTTATGGCATTTAACTGTGTGGAGAGACAAAAGTGCATTACAAATCTTCAATGCTCTCAGGGTAAAAAACTGCCCACCACGGAGCTGTAATGGATGGGAACCAAGCTGATTTGAGAAAGAACTGAATCAGTCTGCCTCTGAAAGAATTATCCTTATTTTCAAGCCTGAATTTTCAAGTAACTGTAGATCAGTATGCAGAAAATTATTTTTCATGTCTAATTTATGTTCGGTAAAAGGATCGTAAAATTCTCCAGATTCGGCTTCTTCCAATTTCCAGCTGTCTCAGGAAGACTAAGAATTGCCACCATAACTCTAACTCTAGATGTGTGTTTAGTTAACAAAACACTTTGTTACATCACTCCAGAAGCCTTGACATTAATAGTCAATTCTTCAGCTTCTTTATTCAAGTGAATGGTGAGCTCAAAATTATAAAATACAATGGAATCGGTGTCAAATGAAATGATTATTCAATGAAAATTCAAATAACTGAGCAGGCAGATAACCAGGCCTGAATCACAGAATGAGGTCAGCTGCTGGGATGGAAGTCATTCCTGTTCCATAATTCCGTCATTTCAGTAGGTTTTGGGGCTTGTTTTGTGGCCTGTTAAAAATGAGACATGGTTTTGTCATGGTTCTTGTCGCCTCAAAACGAGCTGTGCAGAGCAACCTCACACAGTTCATTTCAGAAGTTATTCCCTAAATCTCTTCAAGTTTGTTTTGTTTGTTTCAGTGGAGTTATGCTGGTTTACATCAGCTGGGGATATAACAGCCATTTCCTTGGATTTCCCACAAATCCAATAGTGAATGTGAATAAAAATTTCTGGCCGTGTGGGTTTTGAGATGTGCTGTGTGTGGAAGGACTCTCATCCCATCTACCAAATACATGCAGGTGCATTTTGGCCAAAACATGGAAATGGTGCTGTTCATATCTTCGATTTTGGAATGGAACATTCACTGAAATTAGAACTTTGCATGTAGAATTGAACAGATATTCTGCTTTCTGATTTGGGGTCTTTTAGGAAAGTTATTTTCCAATGGAAATAAATTCCAAATCTGCCATTTTATTCAGACTGCAGGAGCTATTAATCTTCCAAACTGGCTGTTTGCAAACAGGAATATCTGCTAAGTTCTTCCTCACAGCTTTTTTTCTCTTGTTCCTCACTCCAGAGAAGTATTTTCCAGATTTCCCTGCCAGCATGAGCTCTGTTATCTCACTGCAGGTCAAATGTAGGCTGTCCTTGCCTCTCTTTCCCTAAGAAATTCATTAGGGAGCCGCAGAAGAGCTGGTAATTAGCTGTGAGCGACTTGCAGCAGATGTTAAATATTGTAGCACTGATAGTTTTGTACTTTGAGATCCGAAATGCTGGAAACCTCATTCATTACTGAGGAATGGTTACTCTCATTTTAAGGGACTGGAGAGAAGAATTTAGGAGATAGGTTAGCAATTGAATATATGAGCTGATTAATAAAAATTCCACACCAGCTCTTAGCCTGGAGTATCCTGAATTTAGAGCCAGCTCAGACTCTCAATTGTTTGTGCAACGATGCTTCAACACCCACCTGAAACAACAAATCAAAGAGGCCTCCCCTGGGCTCCCTGAGCACCGATTTGGGTCGTGTTTCTCAAGAAGAGGTACAAGGCAACAGCGAGTCGGGTACCACAAGTGGGATATGCAGGAGATGGAGAGCAAAGCCAAAGAGAGATAAAAGGAACAAGCATTTTTAAGCCTGTTGTAATTTGCCTGATCCCTTTGAGAGGAACGTTTCAGGTGCTTTATTTCGGATAAGTAGCCTTAACGTTTTTCTCCTGCAGATTACCACTCCGTGGCTTGCGGGTCTGTGCTGGGTGCGAGGCTCCAGGGAGAGAGAGCTGCGTGCTGCCAGACTGACAAGGGATATTGAAATTAATGAGTTCAGGAAGCCAGAGTCTGTTGTGAAGCTGAAGGGGATGTTCTGTGCAGCCCTGAGCCCCCCGTCCTGCCGCATCCTTTCCCTAGCAGGTCACCGCATCCCTGCCGGAGCTTCCCGAGGCACAGAGCACCCAGTGCCAGCTGCTGGGGCCAGGCATGGCCACGGGAAAGGTCTGAACTCCCAGGTTCAGACCCCAGCTGCCAGAGTTCCTCCCACTGGGGTGCCTTTCATCCCAGGGAAGGGCCTGACCCGATCCATCCCCGTTAGGATCCCTAATTTTAGCAGCTGCATCTGCTTAATTGGGACTCTGAGCAGAACGGGGAGCCTGGGGGGCAGTGAGACATCACTCAGATATGAATTGCAAATGTTTTAAGGCTTCTCTCTCTCCTGGCTAAAACCTTCCAAAGGCTGTGATATTTGTACTGCTCCCATTCCAAGTCAGTCTCCTGCACTCGGATAGGAAGTTTCTTCCTATCAGAATGTGTACAAGAGATCTGCTTAATATGTGGCATTTCTTTGTCACACAGCAGGATAATAAGCATTTCTCAGAGCTACTGAAGGTATTTGTACACTTCAAAGACTATTTTAGACCATTTTCAGAACTTTCTGCTTGAGTTGAGCGCTAAACTCCTGGAATTCTTTTTGTTGATAGCTGTCAAAAGTCTCTTAAGCACTAAAATCTCTTTACAAGGTCCAAAACCTAAGCCACCTTTCAAAATCTTAAGCGTTTTGTAGGAGTTTCTCTGTGTTTTATGTTAGCAAGAACTGTATTTATCATTGTCACCTTCACCTGTTTATCAGTCCTGAATGCCACTGATGCTGCAATAGAGAACTTGGTGTGAGATGCTGCTGAAAATGTGCTAAAAATAAAAGGCAAACCTGATGCAGGATGGTACTGTGAGGTTGGCTCTACCCTCACCATCTTTCTCATGTGAAAAAACGTAACATTATTTAAATATCTTGCTAAATTACCACCTCTCACAGCATTTTGTCAGTGGTTTGCCGACACCTCTCACCTCTTCCAGCTCTGCAAACCCCTTCAAACAAAGTCTTTTCCAGTTGTGTCAGCCTCTGACCACCAGTGCAACCAGACACTTGCCTGATTTACAGAAAAATTCATTATTAATACTATTATTATTATTATTAGTGCTAAGCTGTCCAAAAAATTAACAGCACGAGTGCTTCCTGATCCCTGCTGTTCTGTACACACAGTTTTTAGAAAATGAATTATTTTGGAAGAGAAGAAGAGCCAGCTTTTGAGAACCTGAGAATCCTTTTTCCTGAAAAAGAAATAAAGCGTTTTGTCCTACTTTTCTAGAGATTAGCTTTTGTTTAATCTTCCAATCTTCTGGCATCCTGAATCACTGACTACTCTAATAACAACATACTACTTAATCTTCGTGAAACATGTAGTGATAAATCAGCCTAAGAAACAATTGGTGCTTTACTTTTAGCTGCCAGCTAAAAGCTTAGGCTAAACTTTCTGCTTTTACACAAAAGAAAAATAAATGTGGAGGGTTTTTCGCCTCTGTTTTTTTCCCCCAGTGAATTCTCTAATCATATATTCCCAGTTATTTCAGGCATCTTTATCATAGATGGCCAGCTCTTACTGTGTTTTTTTTAATATTCTCTTAGAGCAGGCCAAAGGTCCACCCTTCCGCTTCATCATTAAACAAGAAAAGAAAACCTGTTAATTTTAGGTGGTCTTTATATCTAAAGTTCTGATCTCGCTTCACATAAATCAACATTTGTTGCCTTTGGAAGAAAACAGCTGTTTTGTAAAAAGAAAAAAAAATATAGACAGAGAAAGGTCTGCAGAATGTCATGAATATTTTCTGATGATATGAGGAAACATTTTTTGAGCAAAGGAAGCTCGTAATGAATCACTCTCCCTTCTTCACCTCCTGCATGGCCTGCTGTGCCGGTTTGGACACAAATCCAGGAGGAAACAACCCAAAAGGAGCATCTCTCTCCCTCTCTCTCTCTCCTGCCTGCCAGGCAAGCCCCCCCCGACAAAATAATCTCTAGAGTGAAAGTGAAAACTATATTTATATAACAAACAGAGTCCCCCGCTGTCATGGGGACAAAAGGATATAGAAACCCCCTCCCCTGTCCCCTAAAAGAGGACTATGGATTTTAGAGTTCTTTCTGTAGGTAAAACCTGCAGTCCTGAGCTGGGCCGGGCCAGGCAGGGTCCGACGATCCCCCTTGGAGGGTCCCGCCGAGCAGGGCCGGAGATGGGAGCTGGTCTCAGATGAAAAGCAAGCCAAAAACAGCCCAAAAAGGAACAGAAGCCGCTGAGGCAGATCACAGTCCCTTCTCCGCTGAAAGCTGAAGAGACTAGAGAGCAAAAGTCCTCTAACCAACAAATGTTATCAGAATCGGGAGAGAAAAGAATGCAAAGCATTCTAGTTACAAGGTCAAGCGAGCTGCTTTGGAGAGTTCTCTCGGCTTCTCTCTCCCCCCTTTGCACTTTAAAGGTTCACCCGAGATCAAGCAGGCGATGGGGAATACAGAATGGTCATAGAATCACCCCAAGACACCTGCGCCGCCCCGTGAGCAGCCAGCCATCCTCCCTACAGGGAACGCTCAGTGTAAAATGTGCTGGGCCCTCAGAGAAGTAGAGAAGAGCAACCCCAAGTGAGACTTCGAGTCAGCCCTTGCAGCAGCTTCACGTGCAGCAAAACTCTACAGGCCAGGCTGGGGTGATGGCCAAAATCATGGCTGCTCTTACCTGACTAGCTGGAATTCTCCTTTGGTTTCGTGGTTAGATTTTTAATCTGTTTTCATTTCAACAGAGATTTATCTGCAGAGGAAAGGCTGAGGGCTAAAGATCAATTTGTTTTGTTGTTTCTCCCCACCCACCTTTTCAGGAGTAATTTGTTTGCCTTTCTCTCAGCTTGCACACACTGTATTTGTATTTGTAGATGATGAAATACTTGACTGATTTTTAATACTTCTGTAATTTGGTCCACTTGTTCTCATACATGAAAAGAGAAGTAATTTGTTTCACCAGGAGCTCCCAGGAAGCTTTTCAGCCCTTAGCTGGATCTTCCATTCTGGAAAGGCACACATCAATAACCAAGTCTATTTGCTGCTTTCAGTGTGAATTCATTGTGAAGGAGGGCAGGGCCTGAGCTTTCTGTGCAATTGATGCCTCTGAAGGGTGAAGGGAGACAGTAAAAGTGTGTGACAAAACCTGACTCTTCTAATAGGGGCAAAAAAGAAAAAAAGTGTACAGAACACAGCATTCTGCTGCTGCACCGTGTCCTGGGGAATTTACTGTGCCATTCTTCCTCCCTGAGGAGATTATCTTCCACATAAAGATATAGGTTTGGATGAGTGCCAGCTAAAGCTTTTCCCTTTTTCATCTTCCTTTTGGTTGCCTTTACAGACACTTAGATCCCCAACACGGGAAGAGACATCCCTGGGTTAATTCACCAGTCTTGGGATGAAGGCCAGCCAGGATGAGAAATTAGAAATTAGAAATTATCAGGAACAGGAGCAGTTTGGCCTTCATGGGGAATTCTGACCCCTGGAGCTGAGGGGTCACCATACTGGCTAGCAGGAGGGCAAAAAGATCTTCTTCCCTGTAGAGAATTCAGGCTGGAGGAAAGAAGCTGGATTTTCTCTGTCAATCTTTAAAGCTAAACCCAGTTTCTCTTGCATTATGTGTTGGCTGAGGGTTTCAGGTATTCCTTCTGAGTGCTGGAAGAAAACATTGCACACAAGTTATCTCTGCTGTGAGACACTGAGGGCTTTAATAAACTTAGGGCTCGGATGCTCTGAACGTAGAGGAAAAGCAGGCCTGAAGTGCAGTGTGCTGAGAGCTGCCCGATATCCTTTTCTTCGTAGCTGACCCCAATTCCTGTTCCTTCCAATCCTATTTACAACTTTTGTTTCCAGCAGGAACCCTGGGCTAATTAATGTGCCTGATCCACTCAGGTGCTGGCTTGAGTAGGTGCTGTACTGGGGCAAATCCTGCTTTGGGTGACGGGCAGTTCCCCTGGACTGTGGCATCCATCTGGGAATCAACCCCTGCATGTGCAGCTTCAGGCAAACCCTGCAGGCAGTTGGTGTTCTCTGGGTAATTTATGGAATAGCCATAAATTAGTTAGAGCGTGGTGCTAATCATGCCAAGGATGTGGGTTTGATCCCCTTCCACTTCAGAGCTGGGCTCCTTGTAGGTCCCTGTGATTCAAATCTCAAACATTTTTTCTTTTGTCCCTCAACAGCAGGATCCAGTCCTGCCCTCTGGGTAAACCTGAATAAAACTTAATGTTAATTTGCAATCTTGCCTTCACGCTAAGCTACCCAAAGTATTTTATTGTTCATTTCACAGCTCTCGGGGCCTCAAGGCAATGCAGCACCTGTAAAATCTCGAGCCTGGTGAATGATGTCTCCAGTTAGGAGTGAGTGCAATGCTCTGCTGAGCTTGGAAATGTGCTCGGGTTTGTGTGGCTTCTGCTACTTTGTCATGCAAAGGAGCTCAGAGATTTGTTCTGGCTTCTGCTGGGCACCATGCAGAGCAAAACTCAGGTGAAAGGAGATTACAGGAGGGGAGAACTGAAGGCAAAGGCATGATCTCGAGGGGATTCTGGTGTAAATCTGAGCATTTAGAATACCAGAGGGTTCCAGTGGTGACTGAGGAGGAAACTAGAAAAGCTCAGGTTGCATTTGTTGGAAATGTTGTCAGAAAGCAACATGTAATGATAGGACAAGGAGGAATGGCTTTAAACTGAGAGAGGGGAGATTTAGATTAGATTTAAGGAATAAAATCTTCCCTGTGAGGGTGCTGAGGCCCTGGCACAGGGTGCCCAGAGCAGCTGTGGCTGCCCCTGGATCCCTGGAAGTGTCCAAGACCGGGCTTGGAGCAGCCTGGGACAGTGGAAGGTGTCCCTGCCCATGGCAGGGGTGGGACTGGAGGGGCTTTAAGGTCCCTCCCAACCCAAACCAGTCTCCTTCAGAGGCAGGGTGCTCACAGTCTGCTGAAGGGTTTCATAGGCTGGAGACATCTTTTTGTCAGGTTAAGTGAACTCTTGGTAGTTCAAATGTTAACAAAATAGGAGAGATATGAAATAAGAGGGGACCCTCACAGCGACCTGACTGGGGGGTCCTGTTTGGCCCCAGTTTTGGGCTCGGATCTGTCTGTAACAGAGCTGGAACACAGCCCCTGGAGAGTGAACACATCATCCATCCATGTGTGCTTCACTTCCTTGAGAGACTGGAGGAGTGGGAGAAAATCTTCAACACTGATGTCTTAATATTGGCTCAGCCCCAAAGTTCTGTTCCTGCAGATTCAGCTGCGCTCACTTGGGCATTTGGAGCATCTGTTGATAAGACACTTCCTCAGTAATTTCCTTCAGCCACTGAAAGTCACCAAGTGGCTGTGCTGGAGGGGGGCCACGGCCAGGTTACAGAGGTTTCAGGAAGTGCAGCTGCAGGTCACAGCTGGGGAGATGCCAGCTTGAAACGTGCCTGCTCTGGCTCGCTGCAATTACTGATCCTCCTACAGCCAGGGAAGAGAAAATGAGGGAGGGAAGGAAGGGAGGGGGGGGGGGAAGGGAGGAAGGAAGGAAGGAAGGGAAGGGAGGGAGGAAGGAAGGAAGGAAGGGAAGGGAGGGAGGAAGGAAGGAAGGAAGGGAAGGGAGGGAGGAAGGAAGGAAGGAAGGGAAGGGAGGGAGGAAGGAAGGAAGGAAGGGAAGGGAGGGAGGAAGGAAGGAAGGAAGGGAAGGGAGGGAGGAAGGAAGGAAGGAAGGGAAGGGAGGGAGGAAGGAAGGAAGGAAGGGAAGGGAGGGAGGAAGGAAGGAAGGAAGGCAGGAAGGAAGGACGGAAGGAAGGAAGGAAGGACAGAAAGAAGGAAAGAAAGAAAGAAGGAAAGAAGGAAGGAAATTATCTGTGGAAACCCATGAGCTAGAAATTGTTGTAATTTCTTATGGGTAAACCCACAGGTTTGATGAGGAAGACCCCCCATTAGTACACATCCCTCTAGACCTGCTTCCCTGCATGCAAACACAGGACCTTGGGACGATATCCTTGGATAGATTTTGGCAGGGTTAAGCTCTGTGCAGAGTGTTCAATTTAGGACCCACTTGACTTCCTCACCACACCTGAGAAGAGAGAAACTTCCCAAACTAATATAAGCTTGATTATTCAGCAGAAAAGCAGTTATGAGGAGTGAGTGCTGTATCTGCCTTGTTCAGTGTGCTGCTCCAGGACTTTTTGGCTGGTTGTTCTTGCTCTCTGAATAAAACAGGAGGTTCACATAAATATTGGCAGTCCTCAGTGGTGCTTTTGAGCCAGAGCTGAGCCAGCAAACGGCTCTGACTGTGCCAATTTCTCTCTCAAAATGAATGTGCCCTTGAGGAGCAGGTTCAGTACCTCCTTGTAGTTATAACTGGAATATCTTCTGTCTCAGACACAGGGACACAACTACTGCCTAACAGCTGGGATACCCCTTGCTGTTGGTGGCCTTTTGGTGGACCCTTTTCCTCTTTGCAGGAAACAGAACAAATCAAGAATAGCATCCTTTTTTTATTCCTGTTTCCCACCAGAATCATCCGTCCTGAAAACCTTTGAAGACCTTGTGAAACTTTCTCCCTTTTGGAAATGCAGGTGTTTGGGAGTGTTCTGGAGAATCGTTAGACATATACAGTCAGTATGTGTTGTAAAACTGGCGGTTTTGCTGTGGTAGGAATGTAGACAAAAACAGAATACAGAGGCTGGAGGTCGTGTCTGCGTTTGCAAATCTCGTGAACAGTTTGCAGGACTCACAGTCCAACCCAACTTGTGAGCCTGGAGCGCTGATCTCGGGGGTAAGAGAAAGGCTGATCTCTCTCTGCAGCTTCCCGACGGATTGTTTCACATTTCCAAATCCCCTGGGAAGGATGGGGCCGGCAGCAGCGAGGTCCAAGCGCTCGCGGCCTCCTGCGGAACCGCGCTGGGTTGGATTGAGCCTCTGGGCGTTAGGAGGACGCAGATTTACTCCACACCTGGGCTGCTGTTCTGTCTGCCTCAGCTACCCGGGAGACACATCCGTCGGAATCTCNCTGGGCTGCTGTTCTGTCTGCCTCGGCTACCCCACGCTGAGATAGAGGCAGGCAGGGAGACACATCCGTCGGAATCTGTGCTTCTTCAATGAAGTGAACTATAGTTGAGTGTAAAATTTACCTTATCATAATATTTAGCTGAACTTTTGAGAGGTTTCAGGGTGATTGAAGCTCTCTAGACTTTCAAAAAAGCTGGAAGCCCTTAGCACAGGAATTATCCCAGAACCTGCAAAAATGGGCCTTTAATTTGCTGTTATTTCAATAAACAGTGATTAAACACCAGCAAATTTATGCCACTGACAAATTTTGCTCTTTTGGGAGATCATTTGAAACTTATTTTTCTTCTGTTCTGTGTAGTGTTCTCGTCAATATCCTTGCTCTAAAGACGCATTTCTGTGCATTTTCATTGTTGTTTTGGGTTTGTTGTTTGGGTTTTTTTTAATGCCACATTGTAATAACACAGAGGAATGGACCCTTGTTGCAGTTTTATTCAGAAATGCATCATTTCTGGAGTTTTATATTCTCTTGGAACATTTCTCAAACTCTGAATCCCTTATGGGATAAATCTCTTTGACCTTCAGTTTTCCTCAGATATCTTTGTATCAGCAAGAAATGAGTTTAATTTGTTTAAGCATGCATACTCACGCCCTAATGAGCTGATAGTGTTATCTTGATCAGCTCTGGAAATGACTCTTCTAAATCCTGCCAGCCCCATTCAAGGTATGAACCTTTGTATCCGATTGGAATTACAGATGAAGTGTATGGTTTCACCCTCTCTTTCCTAAAAATATCCTCTAAAAATCATAATAATTGTGCTGTAGGAATGTATTCATGAATCTTTGTTGAACTGTGTGATAATTTTTTTTTTTTCTTTAATCAGGAGCTCTTTCGTCTCTCAGAAGCTTTGAAATTTCCTGGAGTTTGTTATCTTTGAGCTGAGCTGATTTTTGGGAAATTCTCATATAAGAGTCTCTCAGAGGTAAAGAGCTCTGACTAATTTGGTGTGGAACAAGACAGCTCAGAAAGCTTCGGGACAGTCAGGTGAAAGTAAAACATCAGCCCAATAAAACCACAAACGATTTGGAAAGGCAGATCCTCAAGGCATAAACTCTTACGGTTGTTACCTGCTCTGTTGCTCTGGTGAAGACAGTTCAAAACCAGGGATTTGCAAGTGAAACTTTCATTAGAAAATTTTAATGGCTATTTTCTTAAAGGAGGGTGTAAGACACTTAAAGGGCAGTACAAGAGCCGTTGATTAAAGAACATAAAAGCACTTTCTTTGTTTTATTAATATTCTCTATTCATGAGTGCAACCCAATTATCTTTAGCATTTCTCACACAGTACCTTTAAGGTCATGAATTTTAATAAGAAATTTCTTTAACTTTGGAGAACAAAGGAACAATTCCTGACGCGGGCAGGTGAAAACAAGAGAAGCCACAGAATTAGGAAAGGACTTTTTCTGTGTCCTGTCTGTCTGGAGAAGGATGTGGGCCTGGAGGCAGAGTTAAAGGCAAATGAGGGAACACCAGCAAGTGCTCCTGTAGTTTGAAATAAAGTAAAAAATCCTTGGGTTCCCACAGAGGCCTCACTGCCCTGCAAGTTCACCATTAATTCTTCCTCGTCTGCTTGAGCTTCAGGCAGAAGGAAAATTCTCTATTGCTCCACTTGTGCTTACTGAGAACAGTCTCTTGAAAGCTGATGAAATCATTTTGAAGAAGCTGGAACAAAATCTGTTGGCTTATCTGACTGGTTAATATCTGGCTGAACATTAGAACTGGAAAGAAAGAAATTTTGGAAGACATTGCGACGTAATTATATGCATGTCTGGAGTTCTGTGCTAATACATTAGGTCCTAAATGATTTTTTTAAACGAAATTTGTCAGGTGTGAAGCAGTAGAGCTTTTCATTAAAATTGGAAGTGTTGTTTCAGGATGGTTATGTTTTATTACTGATGATATAATAGGCTGTAACTTTCAGAGAAACACCTGAAGGCTCTTCTTCAGCCCTACCCTTTTAGAGATGTGCTTGATTTTTACAGCTGCTGTAGTTATGCCAGGAATTGAGTATGAAAATAATGAAGTCTAAGTTGGATTTTTATCCCTGTTGCTGAATCTGCTGTAATAATCTGCTGAGGTGCTCCTTAAGCACTTCTTAGTGCTGATAATCCAGGTTTGGATTTTTGAGTGCCCTCCTGTGATGCTGTTCTGATTGCAGATCTTTCTTACAGTGCACGAGCTCTGGGTTAGGCTTGTCCCCCCTCTCTGAGCATTTCCCTGGCCTAAGGGAATGACAGGAACACTAAACTTTGGGGAAAACAGGTTTTTTAGAACTGTGTTCTATCAGAAGTAAAATGGTAAAGGCAGGAGCACGGAGGGAGGGGAAACACCTCGGTTCTTTCTCTCCATCTTTTGTCGTGAGCATCATTTCAGTCATTCAGGAAAAAAATACAGAGTAACCCAGAGTATTAGGTTTCATCCTAATATTGCAGATTAAGGACTGGAGCTTGCCCAGCAGATCTGCAGCCTGTTTCTCAGGGCTTTGCTGGGTGTTGTGCCATGGCTGGGACTCAGGGAAGGGGCGAAAGCCCCATTGCTACCAAAAATAAAACAGTCCACAGGAAGGAGTTCAATACTTTCAGTAAAATGTGCTGGAATATCTTCATGTTACCATGCAGAAACCAGACTCCATTTAGGAAACATGGCTTTTATATCAGCCTTTTATCAGTTTTAACTTCAACATGTGGCTAATAATTTATTACTTGTGGAAGTAAAAACTGGGAATGTGCTGTACTTCTCCCTCTCCTTGACCTTCTAGGTTTTCATCGTTATTTTTAGATTACTGCAATGTATTAAAATAATTTTCTGAACAAAAAAAAAGGGAGAAAATCTTTCATGGGGAAAAAAAACCAGAAAGGACATGCTGAGTGCAATTTCTGTCAGCAGATGTGCTTAATTGATCAAAATAACTGCAGAACAGTGTTTGGGTGTGTTTGAAATAAAATTGCTGACCAACGCAAGTTTGAAATAGTTCTACTATAATTAACGCAGAGCATATGCAGTCCACTCCGTGAATTCTTTCACAATTTGCTCCTAAAGTAAAACACTGTTCCCTCAATGAATTTGTGACTTAATCAAGCTGGTAACTTCATGTTATGAATATTAGTGGCTGGATGCAAAGACAGGTGGAAAGCAAATTTCAGGAGTCCTAACAGGAGGCTGAAACAATAAAATACTGAATCTATGAAGCTAAAGGAAGTTAATTACTGAGGTAATAACACGTCCATCTTATGTAATGCTTCTCTACCAGAGGAACTGGTGAAAGTCAAAGAGGAGAAACAGCTGGAGGACAGGCGAGAGGTACCAGGGCTGCAGAGAAACCTGGAACAATCGCAGAACCCCTGAGGCAATGAGGGTTAGGTCAGAGCAAAGGTCTCAACCCCTCAGCGTGGTTTAAACATCACAGAAAATTTGCATTTAGCCCCTGATCGAAAGCCACTCTCTGTGTTTTGGGTCCAGCCCAGACCAACTGGAAGGGTCCCGTGTTGTGTTCTCACACGACTCCCATGCTCTGGTGTCCACAGCTGGGTTGCACAGCAGGATCTATTCCTGACTTTCCCCAAAAAGCAGCGTGGTGGGGGTTTTTGCAGGTTCCTACAGCAAGAGGAGTGTCAGACAAGCAATTAGAAGCTTCAAAAGAGATGTAAAGTACTGCTGAGGGCTGAACAACGTGGTTCCCCTGGGTGATGGGTGCCGTTCATCTGCTCTTTCTAGGATTTAGATCCAGGGAAAAGGCACTGAAGTCAGAGAAGCTGGGTGCCAGGCAGCTCAACTGCTCTTTTAATTAAAGCTGGGTACGAAATGATACGATCTTGGCAACAACGGTATCTGCTAATTGTAACTGCCTGTTCTGAATTTGTTACTCAGTTGAGTTACACCGGCACTCCATGTTCCTCCTAACATATTTTTCCCTCCCCTGTAACGCAATGAATCATGCAGGACTTTTTGTCTGTGAGAGCTGGTGCGGCCCAGACCCAGCTACTGGAGGAGATTAAGTTAAAATCAGAAACAGGAGTGATGATCCAGGTTCTGCTGGAAGTGCAAACACTCACTTCCCCGTCAAGCTTTGTTTGTTTGCTTTAACTCCGTCATTCAGCACATTCTTGGGTTGTGTTTTGGAATTTACACGGGGTTAAACAGTCGACTGAGTCAGGGTTTGGGTTGCTGTCACTGTCCACAGTCCCACCTACATCACAGAACCTGTTCGACATGGAGCTGCTACAAGCACTCGAGCAGTAAAACCTCCAATATTTCACCAGATATCTACATTTTTGGAACATGTGGCTGGGCTAATTTTATGTGCAACCACGTTGAACTTGCTCCTGAGCTAATAAGGAAATTGTTCATTGGAAAAACAAATCAGCTGCCCTACCTGATTGTATGTATCTCCAAAGGGTGTGGCAGTGGCAGAAGTGTTTTTTAAAAGCTGCAGCGATTCTGAATCAGAATTTGTGTCCCAGCAGCCACCAGCCAGCAGGAGCAAGCACTGGATTTGGCACTGCCAGACCAGAGGGGCAGAATCTCCATAGAGGTGCAGATGGCATCGCCATGCACAGGACCCTGGAGAGGTCTGGTTCGTAATCCAGACCAGGATTTTGTCTGGTTTACCATCTCACTGGACCTACTGTAGAGAATTTCTAGCAAAAAATAAATGCTAATTGTGAAAATTAAAAAATCAGATGGAGCTATGCATAAACTAGCAGAAACTGCACCTTTAATGGGGCAAATGTAAATGCCTGTCATCTAAAGTCAGCTTGCTCCTCTTGTGTAGGAACATCCCCAGGAATAATCCGCTACAGTTTCTCTGCTTTGAATCATAAGGTCAGTAGCAAGATAAACCCAAGAGATTAATTCCAGCCACGTCATCCCAGCTGTGCCAACAACTGTGCTTTTCTTTACCTCAGCTGTGCAGGAGGGAGGGGAGTAGCTGAGCACCAAGGCTCCCAAATGCCTGCAGGAAGCAGCAGAACTCTGTAGGGGCTGGGTTTGGATGTCCAGGTGGGAGGTGGGGCAGTGAAAGTGTCCCCAGGTTCCCAATGGCACCGGGCTGGGCATGAGTGGTGCCTGCCAAAAGCTGGCCCCGGTGAATGGTCACTTCAGTGAGCTTTGCCCCATCACAAGGACATGGGGACCTTGGCAAGATTTAAGAAATGGAGTAATGAAAGCTGAAAATCTGATTAAAAACTAATTTAGGCCTTGATTAATCTCAGTGCTTAAATACGTGCCCGAAATTCAGCGTGTCGGAGTCCTGTGGGTATCAAGAGCCTCTCACGCTGTGGCTGCCACGGGCCCTGAACACACAGGTGTCTGTGCACACCTGGCCTTTGTGACCTGTGTGGAACTCACTGACCACGTTCACACCTTCTAAAGGGTCAAACTGTCCAGAAACATCCAGTCTACCCACAAAGGAGCATTGCTGACCTCTGCAAAGTCCTGTTGCTTCCTTCTGGCTGTACATGGGTATCCCAAAAGGGGCGTCTTCCATTCCCATCAGGAAATCACTCCCACTGCCTCTCTGGCAATCATTCCCCTCATTCTTTACTATTTATACCTTTGGATACTTCTGAGCTATCATCTCATTTTCAAGAAGTCTATTTTTTATCTTTCTTCCACAGAAACCATCAACATTCAACACAAAATATAACACCAAGGCTTTTTGATATGGCCAATAAGCTCGGGCTTTTTTTATTCCTCATTTTTATTTTAAATGAGTATATGAAAAAGAAGTTTGAAGACTTTTGCTGTCTAGTAGGATGTGTTTACAGTCTGCAGACCACAACTGTATTTCAAGCAAATGCTCTTGCAAACAGTATGTGTTTCATACAAAGCAGTGCAATTTGTTACAGATTGATCGTCTGGCTACAGGCAAACTTTGAAAGCTGTCACGTACAGTGGTTTCATTTGAAGCTTGTTACTGGCTTTAAGTACAGAATTCAGATTTGTAACTGTATGCCTGGCGGATGAGCTGTGGATAACTCACTGGTGTGTAGCCCTGAAAGAATGTGTCCTAACACCTGGCTCAGATATTAATCGCAAGAACACTGGAAACTCAAAGGCAAATAAAATAACAAGTGTGTTTGTGCCAACAGAAGCTGGTTTGTTTGTTACTCATTCAGTATCAGGTATTCAGCAAGATGCATGAGCGGCAGAGACAAAGTTTATTCTTAGCAGTGATCGAGAAGAACGAGCATTTATCACTGAATAAACTCTGACCTTTTACATTCTCCCAACCTCCAGCTGCATGGGGATTTTTTGGAGCTGGCTCTGTTGGGTTGGCTGCTGCTTGTACCTACGCCAGGAGAGAGGAGAGCGCTGTAACCGATGCTGTCGCTTTGCGTTGTGTGCTTTGCTGACGTAGCCACGCGCACGTTTCTGTCGGTGTTTTCGGGAACGCCCCAGCCAGGCTCAGTTCCCTGCGTAGATGTACCTGACGGGGGACGCCTGGCCCTCCAGGATCAGGCTGTCAGTCTCGTTGAAGGTGTCGCTCTCACCGGAGCGATTGGCGTGTTTCGCTCGGTTCAGCCGCGACTGCAGCCGCTCGTGCTCCTTGCGCAGCTCGGAGTAGGAGTGGGAGAAGGTGTGGAATATGGACGTTGCAGGGAAGGACATGATGAGGATCCCGCTGAGGATGCTGCTGAGAGCCACCATCTGGCCCGGCACGCTCCGCGGGACCATGTCTCCGTAGCCCACGGTGGTCATGGAGATGATGGCCCACCAGTAGGAGGCGGGAATGCTGGTGAATTCCAGCACCCTGCCGGACTCGTTCTCGGCCAGGTAGACCAGGGGGGAGAACAGGGTGACGGCCACGCACAGGAAGAGCAGCAGCAGCCCGAATTCCCGCGTGCACTTGCGCACGGTGAGGCCCAGGGTCTGCAGGCCCAGGGAGTGCCGGGCAAGGCGCATGACGTACAGGATCCTCAAGGCACGTAAAACCCGTAGCACCAAGCCCACCTTCTCCAGGTACGTGTTGCTGCTCGGCCTGTCCTCCTCCTCGCTGGAGTCGTCCTCGGAGAAGATGAGGGAGACGTAGTAGGGGGAAATGGCCAAGAAGTCAATGATATTCAGGGGTCCTTTGAAGAACTGACACTTGCTCCTCGCCTGGATGAACCGGAGGCAGAACTCCAGGGAGAACCAAGCCACACAGATGGTCTCGATGACGAAGATGTAATAGCACTTCTGGGAACACTCACCCTGACACAAAACAGAGAGGGAAATAAACAAAAGAACAGTCTGTGAACCAGCATCCAAAAACACTGAGGGAGAAGCAATATGGATCTGCCTGAGTCACTGGTACCAGAGATAAACAAATCCCAGCTCGCAGGTAGTGTGGCAGCTGTCCTTCAGTGCTGCACAGAGAATACTGAGCACATGAAATAGCTGAACGAACAGATCTGTCTGCCTGCCTCATTTTACACTGTCGCTTCTTCCAGTCTACTTGAATGAAACCCATCTATCTATGAAGTCCTGGCATGCAGGCTGCAAGTCCTGAATAATTCTCACTTTCTGCTGCACTTGGGAGTAAAAAGTCTTTTTGTGTTATAGAATTGGCCAGCGGAGGTTCCCCCCTCAGGAGTACGTTTTACCCTGCCTAACCCTCAGAACAATTTAGCTCTGTAGCACCATTTGGGGATTTTTCCTTTCTGCACAGTAAGCTGTCGAGTCCATGTTTTAGCTCTAAAATGAAACACCACAAAAACTAATGAAGGCTTGGCCCTGCCAGAGCTCTGCATGCAGGGTCAGGCTGCGGCTCCATTTGCAGTCGGAGCTGGAGTGCATTGATGTTTGCAGAGCTGCTGACTGGGCTTGATGAGATTGCCTGCAATCAGCAGTTGTGTTATGCAGTGCTCACTCTTTCTGAGTCCTGAATTATTTGTGCAGTGCAGCCTGGACTCTGCACAGACCTGCCTCTGGTCACTCCAGTGATGTGGCCTCTGAATTATTAATTGCTCCCATCAAGACTTATTTTATTTTTTTTGTTAACTCGGCTGAATTTCCAGTACATCTGTTATTTATTTACCTTTAGACATTTGCAGGTGACATTGCTACCTGATCATCATGGGGTTTTCCCTATTCCTTCCTTAGGAAATAGAAGAAAAGAGATTTTGTTTGCTGGAAAGTTTAACCATTAAGATTTAGGGTGTCTTTTGAACTGAGTGTGACATTTCAAGGTGTAGCAATGTAGAGACTGGTTGGGAGATTTTGAATTCCTGCCACCTCAGTGACCTCAGTATTCCCTATGGAAATTTTTATTTACTTAGAGAAGGCAATTTCTGCTGTCAGCATAATGAGAACACGCTCATTGACTTCACGTTGGGAGATGGATTTCATCCCATGAGCTTGTGTGTGAATGTTTTATGGATTAGGAACATTTGTATATATTACGGAATGCATCTGACTTGATTTATGTAGAATATCCCTGTCTAGTATCAGTCTCTTCAAACATTCTTCATCCTTTTGAACATCCTGTTCAAAAGCAGCAAATAATGAAATAAGAGAGAGTGGGGGGGAAAAGAAATACTAAGCACCAAAGCCAACTTCTTTTTGTCCCAGTAGTTTTGAGGATTTTTACACCTCAGTGTTTTATGTTGCTTTCAGAACTGTTGTCCAAAGGACAAGCAGAACACACTGACCTCAAATCTCTGTTCTCACCAAAATACTGATGCCCCTGTGTCAGTGGGAGGTTTCAGATTTTTTTTTGCCACCACATTCCCATTAGTTACTTTCAGTATGGCCTAAATACTCTGATGCATGAAAGGATTTTTTTGCCTAAATTTCCGATAAAGAAACCTCTGTGCCACAACAACTTTGGTACAATCCCTCTTTCTGAACATACCAGACACACTTGGGATATTCTAGTGTTCAACACCTGCCAACACAAAACACAACAAACTCCCTCCCTCGACCTCACCATTAACTAGAGCAGAATTCTGAGCTTTTATTTGCAGATCTTTGAGCCAAAGTCTCACTGAGCTCTTTCTCCTCCTCCTGCAGTTTTGCACAAGGTGGAGTGGGAGCTCTAAAAGCTCCAAGCTGGTGTGATGCTGACTGTGAGCAAGGGGGGAAGATGAGGTTTTATTTATAACTGACCACAGCATATTTTGGGAGGGCTTTTTCAACAAAACCATCTGACATCAATCTGTACTCAACCTGTCACTGACTGCGATGGGGGAACAGTTATGACAGGCCCAGCAGTGAGTATGGAGCTCTTTATACTTTATTCATCCTGCAGATTTACTTTTCAACAATGCAAGAATTTATCAGGATTTATGGAACTTGCCTCCAGCAGAAATTCTACAACCTATGATATAAATGTAATAAAATGAGCGCCTGGTATTGATCTTCTGTATGAAATGAGCATTTGGCTCAGCAATGAATGAAACAATATTTTTTGTGTAAAAAGATATATACTGAGCCTGATACCTGAAATATGGAGTGGTTTCTTAGATTTATAAACCACCTCAGAGAAGCAAAGGAGTTGTTTAAAACTCCTCTAACACCAGAGATAGTCAGCAATTCAAGCTTCCTTTTCATTATTCCCCTCTGGTGTATAAGAGAGTGGCTTATTTTCTGTGTTCTCTTATGTGCTGGAATTTATGGCTTTACAGTGAGATTGCTCATTTTAGGATATTCCTGTTAAATTCTCTTTAACTAGGAAAAAAATATAGGTTCATAATAAAATAGAAGAACAGCAGTGCTGAGTCCAGTTAACCCAGTTCACTCAACAGCCAGGCAACTCTCTCCTGGCTTCTACTTTCCGCTCATAGAATCCCAGAGTGGTTTGGGTAGAAGGGACTTTAAAGACCAGGTTGCTTCAAGCCCTGTCCAGCCTGGCCTTGGATACTTCCAGGGATGGGGCAGCAAAAAAGAAATGTATTCACTGATTGTGAATTCCAGCTGAATGTGTTCGAGATATGTGCCACTCACAAAATAAAAAGAGATAAATTTCCTGGCCACTTAGTTTGCGGAGAAACATTAATTAAAGTGTAATGACATCTAGGATAATAAACAAAATCAGATTCCAGAGTTATGCAGCACCAACCTAACTTACAACAGGTATAAATCTCATCTAGTGAAAATAATATCTTTACTTACATCAATAATTTTGGTAATGCCCAGGGAGACTGAATCAGAATTTCCCCTGCAGAATATATATCTTATCTATCCGTGTTGGTTTCCAGATGCTGCTCACTTTTTTAATGTATTCTAGACAAGGAAAAACTTTGTTATTATTGAATAACTGTATGACTTTATCAAGGAACTACTCTTGTTCCTTCAGGGTCTGCTCCGTGCTGATCATTTGTGTCCCACCTGTCTTCACTCCAAGATATTTTACAGTTAAAATACGCTCTGGAAAACTTGTTCTGAATCATTACCTGATCCACCAATGAGTTTCCTACTGCCAAAGCTTTACCCCAATACGTTTTGCAGTGGATATTTACCCTTTATTCCCTCTTAATCTGAAGTACAATGAGGAAAGAAATCCTGTTATTCCCATTATGTTGGGAGTGCAGTGTTGCAGCTGTGTGAGGATAGAATTGGATAGCTATCAACTTTCTGCCCTTGGCGTGATTGACTCTAAGTGGAAGTTTATTGGCAGCAATCTGAGGCTGTTTTCTGTGGTGTGTAATGTGGGATTTCCCACAAATCTATAAACAGGGTGGAGTCTGAGATGTAAAACAAGCAAAACTACAGCATTTCCAGTGAGCTCCTTCCTGTGCTTGCCAGTGAACACTGCTCAGGACGGTGTCAGTGATTCCAAGCATTTCTTGTGTCCAATGATCTATTCCCAAGTTAAATAGCAAAAGTTCTTCTAATTCTTGTAGAAAACATTGCTAATAAGCACAGCTTGATCAGTATGTGGAATATTTCAGAATCATGTCATATTCCCGGAGCTTTGGAGTGGAAATCAGTGTGTATCCCAGCACAAGGTATATATGTTGCTTACACAGCACACTTGTGAGAAAGGCATCTCGTGTTATTCATGAAGCCAAGCTGATAAAAGTCCTTGAACCCAGCTGGAAGTCACGACTGCACCACTGTGTGCAAACACTGCTATTCCTGGGGCATGTTTATGGGAACCAGCTGGCTCATCATCATAAAACAAATGAGCAGTGGACTGAAAGGATGTGAGCCCTGTTCCCAGCCAGATCCGCCGAGCTGCAGCAGTGACCGCTCCCGAGGAAAGGCTGTCCCAGTACCCAGTCACCCACACCTACTGGAGCCAGAACCAGGTGGGGAAGGAACTCAGAGAGCACATGCTCCATTCTGTTGGAGTCCTACAGGACTTTCCCTGAACACAAGACCTGCACTTTCTCAGCCCTCTGCAGTGGAAGGACAGGCTGCCAGAATGTCCCCGTTCCCAGCAGGAACGTGCCTGGCTCCGTGGCTGATGCAAGGTCACAGTTCACATCTGCTAAATTTATCCTGGCAGGTGCAGGGTTTGTTTTGCACGGTCAAGTTGCTGCTCAGATCCTCCCTGTGATGCCCACCCTGCTTTGTGCCCAGTGCCCACTGGAGCGGCAGCAGATGGGATCAGCCTGTACCACGGCCCCCGACCTGCCTTCTGCCAGCTGTGCTGTCCAGCACTTATCCCAGCAAGACTGCTCTTCCTGCAGCCTGGCCCTTGGGCCAAAACCAGCCAGCCCTCTAGGTGCAGGATTTGGAAGTAAAACTGGCAGGAATCTCCTTCTCTAAGCCCGAGATTGCCATTTCCTGGGTCGGGGGCTGTTTTCCAGCCTTTCGCACTTCTCAGTCATACCTGGGCAGTGCATCCTGGTCTAGAGGTTCTCCCTGAGCAACTCCCTCTGTGGGGGAAAAACGAACTAATGGGATAGTGGGAAAGCAAGCTTTGGTTCTTGCTCTTGCCTGCCCACAGACCCAAGGCAGTGGGAGCACGGCAGGGGCTGCACATCTAAAGAGGGGTTAGACAGGAGCAGAGGCAGAGCAAGACCCGGCTGTAGGGAACTGATGTTCCTGGCTGGCTCCAGGCTGTTCTTATCCCACTGGCAGCAGGAAATGAATGGATACACAGGAGAAATCCCTTTTGGCTGCAAAGTGATGGCTTGGTTAGGAAAAGTGGTGCCAGCCCGTGCTCCCTGCATACCTGAGCTCCGGGGTGCAGCTGCAGTGCTGCAGGTACTGCTGAATCACTGCGGCCGCATTGACGCTGTTATTTGAATAATTAAACCACGCTCTGCTGAATCAAATGATGGGTAGGGAGAGCTTGAAAACCCTGCGTTATGGATCACATCAGCACTTGGATTTATGGTTTCAGACTGATGCAATAAAATCAGAAGGTTACAGCCTGCTGAGAAAGAGACTCTAACCTGATTTAGGGAATGATGAGCTTGTTAAAGCAGTGCTGCGTATTCTGAGAACACAATGAGTTCCCACTTGTTCTACTTGATGGGAAAGAAGCCTGGCCTTAGGAAAACAATTACTACAACTACAACATTTGAGGAAACTAAACTAATATAGGTATTGTATTAATGTGGGCATTAGAAAGAACAGAGAAAGAAATCATTGCTCTGTGTCCAACAAATAATTATCACCTCTGGGGCAGAAGTGTACCTAAAACAAAATGTTTCAATTAACTTTTAAACTTGGGTCCTTAGTCTGCAAACACTGTGAGAGTCAGTCTGAAGAATCTGAATTTGATTTTAAGCAGTTGGTGACTCCAGTGTTGGTGTTAGGGGAAAAGTGTGAAAGAATAAACTTTTTTTTCTAGTAAGGAATCTAACAGATTTAATTTTGTAACTGTGAAGAGCAGTATAGTCAAAATGACAAGAAATTTATCTAGGACTTGGGAGGGTAACTTTCAACTGATAGTTTTGCTGCTGGTCAAAGCATTTTGCCTGTTACTCTTTCTTTACTTCTTTTCTCACTGTATTGTAAATTTTTCGGAGGAGAAATTCCTTCTTATTGTAACTCTGGAGTACAGGGGGTCCCAAATAGGGTTGAATATAGGGGGAGTACAGGGGGTTGAATACTCTGGAGTACAGGGGGTCCCAAATAGGGAAAATACTGGTGAAAATAAGAGGTGCTGACACTGTAGGAAGGAACTTGGAGGATGAACTGGTTTCAAACAGAGTTTTGCAGAGATAGAATGCCTCCATGAAAGGGAACACCCATCTTCCCAAAGAAGGCATTTATTAAAGACTCATCCGTGCTGAACCCCTTGAGGTGAGTCAGGTGAGGGGAGTGACCAGGCTCTGGCCCTACTGGAACTATTCCAACCCTGACAGCAGCAGGAGGGGAAAGAAATCCTGATTCCCAGTGAGGGACACGTGCTGGCACACTGCGCAGCTGTTGGTGGACTGCCCGGTGCAGAACAGCTGGAACAGCTGGAACAGCTGGGTGTCCCCCCAGGATGGCGTGCAAAGCTCGGAGCCTTAGCGCCGCTGGGACACAGCCAAAAGTGGATGAACACAAGGCAAAGTGATAATGGCTCCTTGTGCTCTCTGAACACTGGACCGTGGGGCGGCTTTGGAAAGCCAGGCAGGAGCCATTCCCTCCCTGGAGGGGCAGGAGTCTGTGCAGAGCCTTATTTTGTGTGGCAGGGGGGTGGCCCGGGGCACAGATGGTCAGCAGTGACCACCCCCGCGGTGCCCTCGCTGGCGTGAGTGGTCTGAACTTTATCAGTGTTGTACATAACAGACTCAGTGCCGAATTACGCAATTCTGGGTGTGCGTGCCTGGGAAATGGTCACTTACAACGTGGAACTCTGAAATCAGGCTCTTAACGTAATGGTGCAATTTCAAGGTCAAAGCTCCTGGTGTTTCTGACCTCAGAAAAAGGCAGATCCCAAAAAGCAATAATTTATAAATATATATCAAAGTCCCAGGCTTGAACATTCTGATTTCTATAGTTTAATGACTTCTTATTTAATCTTTCTTCAATCATTATTAATTTAACTAATTCAGTGCATGAAGCACACAAATTAGCTGGGTTCTACTGTGCTGAGTACGCCTAGACCAGGAGGTTTTTGGTGCTGCAGTAAAACACATTTTCCTACTTTCCTTGCTGATCGAAACGGTCAGAAAAAAACAGAATTGCACTGGATTCTTGGATAATTTAAGAGAGGGATTGTCTGCAGAAAGTGACCTGATAAGAACCCAGAATGAAGTGCTTGAGCAGATGCAATCCAGCCAAAGCACATCCAGCTTTATTTTGTTCCAAGTAATTTCAAGTCGTATGTATATAGCAGTATATTCATAGATAGGCATGTACACATATGCCTTTGTAGTCTTACACTTGCAAGTGAGCATTACATTTTCTTTCTATTAACAGGACGGCAAATAAATTGGTGTTTTTCCCTCTGTAAAGTAAAATTATTCCAGTTTTAAAGAAAACCTGTTTCTTGGCAGTTTCCCCCAGTGTGCAAGCCGAATATTCTTTAGTATCATACAGAAAACTTCAGCAACATCAAGCATTGAAAAACTAATCAGGGCCTCCAGAATAATGGTATAGAATAAAAAAAAAATAATTTACAAGTGGTTCTATATATTAAGTACTTGGTTCTCCTCATCTCTTCATGTTTTCTGGATTCTAAGTGCAACCAGAGACTAGAAACTTACTCTTTTAAAAGGAACTTGGTTTTCACATAATCAAATGATCCCAGGACAAGAACCTTTTTAAAAAATGAGTTTCAAAATGAAATCTTCGCATGAAAGAACAGTGGTTGCAGCTTATGATTATTTTGTTCCATTAGGTCCTATAAAATACCTAAAGCAATTTCAAGCTTCTCAAGGTCAGTTAAGAGTAAACACAAAAATTAGTAGGAACAAGGTCAGGGAATGGAAATATCTGGGGTTTTTCTTCCCCTGACCTTAATTTGCTGCCTTCCCGAGGTACAGACCTTGCTGTAGCCTTTCTGCTGAGTCATGTCTCTAGAGGATGCCAATTTTAGGGACTCATTAAACGAAATATCTCATCCTGAGGAAAGTCCCAAGAGTACTTCAAAGTGTTCTCCCTCTCCAGGCTCTTCTGCAGTGGTTTTATTCCATAGCTTTCTGGTGTAATGATGTTTTTCCTTTGGGTTGCGTGTGCTGAGCAGTGAGAGTTTCAGTGACCCCTCTTAGATCCTCACTGGAACTCTTGCATGGGACTGGGACTTTTGGGGGAGTCTGATGGGATTTCTGTCTTGTCTCTAGTGGGATGATCTGAATTTCCTCGTTTGAGGGTAATACTGGTAAATTGTGTCACTTCAGCTTTCCTGTCCCGTATGCTTGGTCTCCAGTTCAGATCTGTAATTCTCTCAAGCTGCCTGTTCAGATCAATAACAGATTTCCTCACCTCCAAATATGCCTTCTTTTCTCTCTCTACGTGCCTCGATTACTGCACATTGATGGTATTAAATCTGCTTTTTTACCAAAGACACTTTGATCTCCATAAAGAACTGATGCAAATATGATGGGCAAGGATATATTGCCCCTGGAGAATGTGATATTTCTGTTGTTTTATGCCTAAATAACACAACCTTGTTACCGACGACTCCTCTTTCCTTAGCCTCACAAATGATAAAACCTTTCGTAAATTTATTTCACGGTCAGACTTAAACCTGAGCTCACCAGAGCTGTTCACTTGCTGCTCTACAGTTTTGCTGAACTTTTGGCACACCCTTCACCTGGGACTGCTCTCTCCGGGTTGGGACTGACAGCGTGTACGTGTGATAGAAACTCGCAGAAGCGTTTGCCCAAATCTCTGCGCTTTTCTTTCATAAGGAGGCTCCTAAATGGCATTTGACATATTCGGGAGCGTGTGCATGGTACCAGGTACAACAACTCCTTCTTTATTTCGCTTTCGGCTGCATTCCCGGCTCCTAGCTCCCCTCCCCTCCCGGCTGCTGCCGCTGGCGATGGCTCCATCCCTCCCCTCTGGTTGCCACGGTGACTGGGTTTCCCCGATGCAGATGCTCTCTCTTGGCTCCCTGCCATCCCTCTCCCGGAGACAGACCGGAGTTTTCACTTTCCCTCGCCTAGTGAGGACTCCTGGCTGCTCTTCTGCCTGCCCAGGCAGCTTTCCTCCCTTCCGAGCAGACCTGGTTTAGCAAGTGCCAAAAGGACGAGGGATCTGCTGTGCCTGCGGGGTGGGATCAGCAGCCTCTCAGCCAAGTGAGTGAAGTGGAAGTCACCTTGCATTATTTTTCTTTTTTTTTTTAACGTTCTTTTTCTGACTGATCCTTCTTGAGCTGGAGTCCAGCCAGTTTTCACTCTCTTGATGTGGCTGTGGTGAGGAGGAACAGGACCCTAGAGTGGTACACATGCAGCAGAGGTAAAGCCTTTTTTGTCTGCTTTTTGGAATGGGTAATGTGGATAAATTCAATTTCCAGTGTTAGTGACAGTGGAAAATGGATCCTTGCAGTACTTTTACGGACATTTAACACAGAACTTTTGCCAAGCTTTAATTCAGAATCGAATAAACCTTCAGGACAGGGCATCTTTGAATTCAGGTGTGGAATTGCAGGTTGCTCAGAAACTTTGTGAAGGAATTTGACTGTTTTCTGTCACTGAGCAAACAGATATCAAATCATCTTTGTGTTCAGCCCAAAAAGCAAAAATCTCAGATCCTGAATGCCTGTGTCAGTGGCTGGTAAATGTGGCCCCATCTTGGAATCACTCTCTGAGGTCAGTGAACAGCTCTCAGATACAAATCAACGGAGACCTGCAATTTGCTAAGTATGACTCAGCTGCAGCCAAGTCCTAATTTTAGTCAATTAACTTCATGGAGTTATTTGTCCAGCTCTAGTTAAAATGCTCTTTTGAGATCCCAGTAAGGAAATCTTAGTTGTTGCTGGCTAAGAATTTAGGGATGGAAATCTAGGGATGCAAAATCTGCTCTTTGGTAGTTCAGATTCTCTGCTTTTCCACAAGGCATGAGTATTTTGTCTCATATATTCCCCTGTGTTTCCTGTGGCAGAACATCACATAATTCAAAGAACGGGACTTTTAATACTCTGTTCTGTGCTTCTGGGGCACGATGACAAAGTGCATTAGGCTTGTGCTGTAAGTGTAAATTATGGAATGTTTCCTAATATTTGGACAAATGTGGTCCTTTCCTCAAGTTCATCCTTCATGCTCTCCCCTGCACTTGAAACAATCCATCTTTTGAGCTTGTCTTGATGCAGTTTGCTTGTTTTTAAAGGACTGATAAATCTGCAAATCTCTAAGTAGTAATGTCATCTTTGTTTTATAGGAAATCCAGGAGCAGCAGCTTCACTGCAGCTCCCAGACACACTTACAACCCTCAGCATGCTTTTCTTTCTGACTTAGTTAATTATTTTTAAAACACACAACCTCTTACGTCCAGCAGAGCTGGTGCTTTTGCATGGGACTTATTTATCAAAGCTTTTTCTGCAGTGGTTGGGAAACGAAGATAAAAAGCATCGAGCCACTTCCATTAACAAAGTTAGTAGGAAGCACTTGCTGGAGCAGAGTTTGGAATGTTTGTACATCGAGCTGGAAGAAGGATGTTCTATATTTAAAGTACTTCCTTGGAAGAAGCACTGGAACAGTGTTAGCAGCTTTCCCTGTGAACACAGTTTTTCCTTTTTTCAGCCAAAAAAGTAATAACTGAGGAAGGCTGCAAGAGCACCAGGCTTATTCCTGACAGGTTAGAGCCTTCCTGAGCGAATGGAAGTTAATATCTAAGGGGTTAAAATGGGAATAATCTTAGATTTCAGCCTTCTGTGCAGTCCTCAGTTTTATTCAAAGACATCAAATATCAGGACATATTTTAACCATGACAAGGCTGCTTCCACCAACGGCTTGAGCAGTAAAATAGATACAGATTTTTGTATTGTGCACACCAGGCTGTGCTATAAATGTAAAAATGACTTTATCCATCAATACACGACACTCTGAGGAGTGTCTTGTCTTACAGCAGGGCTTGGGGCAGGGAGTTTATTTAACGCAGCACTTTTGGAAGGGCAGTTTGCGAATGAAGTGCAGGATTCATTACAGAGATTAGTCAAGGTTATTTGATGAATTTGGACGTTACCACATCCGAAATAACTTTCGATTCTTACTTTCTTCTGGTTTATTATTACAAAAATAAATCTTTTAAATACTGAAATATTTATAGCAATGTTATAGAGAAGATCCTTCATGTGTGGTAGAGGCTTGATTTATTTGCCCTGAATTAATGTGGATGAGTTCTTTGAGAAGGGTTTAAATGCAGTTAGCAGTTCAGATAGTGTTTGGTATTGCTCCTACAATATGTACATATATATGGGGCAAATACAGATTTCTCTGAGCATGGAATTGTGGTTTTTGGAGGCACAGCTTTTAAGTATCATTATGCGCAAAAATACTTCATCTGCCTTTCATCCTTCAATCTTTACACAACTACTGAAATGTAACATATAAAAATTAATGAATATTTCTTCCTCTTTAAGCATCTGACTGTTTTATCACAAGGGAAGGTACCCAGCTGTTTTAAAAGTAAAGATGTCAGAGGAAAATATTTCTGTAGCTGATGTGTCCAAAGGAGAGATTGCGTGTAACTAGAGAGTGAAGCGTCTTGAAAACTCCGCAATGTCAGTTTGAGAGTCTCAGTGCTAACAAGTTAATCCTACACCGGCAGCTGCTTCTCAAGAAGGAAAAGCAGTCCTACACTGGAGAGCTGGAATATCTGCTCTGTCCAAAAGCTTCCTTGTATTTTAGCTAAAAATTAGCACAATATTTGTTCCCATTATTCTTAACATGGTATCACTTGCAAATGATTGAACTAATCTAAGCCATTGCTGCGTTTTCTGTCACAGACTGTTTCATTAATTCTGTGCTCAGACCGGTTAAAAAGGACTGACTTACCCTGTCTTCTTCAGCTCTTAAGTCTGGCATTGTGCTCACACAAAGGCTTATAGCTGTGGTGGCCACAAAGAGGATGGAGAGACAAGCAAAGACTTTGCCCGGCAGTCCTGACTGGGGATTTTCCACCATATCTCTGAGTCTGTTCATGAACTGTCCAAATCTGGTTTTCTCATCCAAGACACACGAAGCTTCCTTGCTCCTCCGAAGCTCCTCTTCCTTGCGTATCTCGGCCAGCTCCTGCAGCTTCTGGAATAGTTTCCGAAAGCAGCAGTTCTCCAGGTTGGATTCCTCAATGCCCCAGTACCTCAGCTCCTCCTGGAAAGACAAGGCACACATGTCCCTCAAGAGCATCAGCTTCCCCGCTGCTAGGAAGCTGACAATCATCCCAAAAGCGTTGGGGTTCCTGTCGAAGAAGAACTCGTGGGTGTCTTCATCGTAATCGTCACACAGCTGGATGATTTCCTCGTAGCTGCTGCAAAGCTTCAGTTTGCTCAGTCTGGTCAGGGGAAACTCATCCAGAGTACTCCAAGGCAGCAGGTACTTGATGCCTCCAACATTGATCATGATCTCTGTCTTTAGATCGACTGCAGACACTTGGTCAGGGTGGTAAATCCTCCTGGCTCTCTGGTAATGGACCCCCTTGACAGAAGGGGTTTCCACGCAGATGGGAATGAAGTGGCTCAAGGAATTACAGGAGTTGTAGCTAATGTTACTATAGTCTTGGTCACTGCCTCTGGAGAGAATAGGCATCTCTAAGAGTTCTCACCGGGACATCCAGAACGGCATCAGAGCAGGGGCATCTGTCAGCCAGAAGATACAGGGAGGAGGAGAAAACACAGCAGAGGTTACTGCAAGAGAAAAGGTGTTTCCAGCCACTTTCCTCAATCACAAAATTGATGAGTGCCTGTTTTGTAAGTAAAAGTCACCTCTGTGCTTCTTCCTGAAACCTGCAGCCCGTGAATGAGCTCTGCTTTGCAGCCTCATTGGTTGTCTGGCAACACAGGCACGGAGCAGAGCTACAGCCTCATTCATAATTATCTCCGACGCTCGGGTGCCTGCAAATGCGAACGGGAGCACCTCGAGCTCTTCCCCAGCAGCTCTCGGGCACCGTTAGGTCCTTGTTTTCCGGTCGTTGTCGCTTCCCTTTCCTATTTCTATAAACCCTTAACCACGCGCTAACTCAACTAAGCTGCTTAATAGCTATTAGAGACGGAGTGCTCAATTACCTGCCATCAGCTGAAGTTCCTAATTGCTTTAGCTGGACTGCTCAGATCGTGATTCCTCTGCCTTTCGCTGCACGCCCGTCCTGCCTCTCGGGGGGATTGCAAGGATTAGCTGGGAGAGGTTTACAAAACGCCCTGAGTGGGAAAGTTCTGTCTGAATGACGACTGTTCTAATCAACCCGACCTCGTGCCACTGCAGATTACTGAGAAGTTAGAGGGGAACCTCTGCCCACGGCGGAGAAAACTTTGGTAAGCAGGCAGAAAGTGTTTTATCAGCTCGGAGCGGGGCAGCAATTCAAACACTCCCCGCCTCCTTTCGGGGACAAACCCCTGGTTTTGTCCGTGGTCTCTAGAGATTAAAATGCACTCTTTGCCCCAAGTCAGTGAACTGCGAACACCGCACGGGAAGTGGCCCGAAGTCACTTACCTGCAGAGCAGGGGCAGCTGCCGGGAGCCGGGCTGCCCCGCAGGTGATGCTCACATGCCGCACCCGGAGCGGCTCCGGCAGCAGCTCCTGGGGGTATCGCCCCTATGGATTACATGGAAAACCGCTGGAGCGCCCTGGAGCTGGCTGGCTCTTTCCTCTTCCTCGTCTCCTTCTTTCCTGGAAGGGGAAAGCAGTCGTGTGTGTTGATGTAACATATGTTGTGCTAAGCGATCCTCAGCGAAGGTGTCCTGAGGGGCAGCTCCTCTCCTGAGCTCCTGGGGCTTCCTGGTGAAAGATGCTGAGGAAGAGCTGGTGGATCCTGCCCTCTCCCTGCCTCTCCTCTCTTTCCCCCGGGACTGGCAATGTGGTCCTGGAAGAGGAGGGGAGAGGGAAGGGGGAAGGGCTTAGAAATAATCTCTCCAGCATCCCTCCGTGTATCCAGCAGGCAGCAGGCAGCAACTGGGGAAGAACATGGAGTACAAGTCCTCAGTTAATGAGGTTTAATAATCAGTAAATTCTGGCAAATCTACTTAATAAAATAATTTCAGTGTCTATTAACTCCTTCCATCATAGTCACGCTACGGTCGCTTGGTCTGGAGAAACCACTTAAATTCCTCAGCAGCAGTTTCCATGACCTGCATCCCTCTTGAAACTGGGATTTGCTCTTTAATATCCCTAGAGGGAAAGGGGAATTTGTAGAGTCCATGGATGCTCTGCCTCAGCATTCCTTTGGCTATTAGGGAAGTGCTTTTCTCCCAAAAAAGAAAGGATCTCTGGCTTATAAAGCATAGGTGCTGAGCACTCTCTTTTCCAGATCTGCAGTGCTTTTCCAACAGCCAAGAACTTTTTCCTTTCCTCTTTACAGATGATGGGAAATCAAACCTTACCATTTTCTCACTTTGCTCATGCATGGCTGTAGGGGGCTGAGCTTGCTGTAATGCTTTCGGGTTCTGCAGCTGGGATGACACAGATTTCACACAAATTCTGCTTGCTTGGCCTCGGTCAGAGGGTCCAAGAAAGCTGGGGTCAGGTTCTGTTGACGAGTACCCTCTGTGGGTCTGCCCAGAGCAGTGAGAACAGCTTCGCTCGTGTCCGTACCCAGCGTGCCTGAAGGCTCTGAGGTGAATCCCGTTTGCAGAGAGATGTGTGGATCTGAGGGATTTACATGGGAGCGTGGAGGTCACCAGGAGAAGTGAGATGGGGACAGGGTACAGGTTACATGGGAGCGTGGAGGTCACCAGGAGAAGTGAGATGGGGACAGGGTACAGGTTACATGGGAGCGTGGAGGTCACCAGGAGAAGTGAGATGGGGACAGGGTACAGGTGCTCCTCAGCCCTGTGATGCGTGAGGGGCTTGTGAACCCCTGAGCTGCTGCTCCTCAGCTCTTTCTCAGCGCTGAGCTGATGGCACAGCCTGGGACAGGGAGCCTTTGCTAACTGGTCTTTTGGGGCACATCTCTCTTGGCCCACGTGGCGCCCAGAAGATTAACTTCTTATCAGGCTTCACCACTGGGGTTTTCACTCAAGTCCTAATTGTGCCATCCACAGAGAAAGACCAGATAGATGCCTGAAGGCTACGGAGTTCTGGGAGCATAGCTCAGAATCACTTAAATCCTACCACCTTTGTGCAGGATGCAGCTTGCTCTGCCCATCAGTCTTTCTCATGGATTATTTCTGCGAAGAAAAAGCAAACCTATTCTAATTAACTTTGGATGGATTGTTTCACAAAAGGATAAAACCAATTAGCATTTCCTTCTTACCTTGCAAAACCCTTGCGTTACGTATTTAAAGGTTATTTTTCTGAAACCAGCTGACAAGAAGGTGAATAAATCCAAAGCAAGGAGTAAATGCTGTACACAATTGAGCTATTTAAGTGCTATACTTACCAAAAAACACATGTACTTTAATTTTAAGCTTTATTTTCTAAGACTGGGTACTCTAATACTTGTTTTATTAGGATCTGCAGCTGTGTCTGTAGCTAGACCAGGACCTCGTTGCTGGCTAGAATCATACAAATATCTGTCAGAGACAGAGAATGGATAGAAATGTTTCTATCTCAGTTTTGTTAACGGGAGATGAAGGCACACAAAAGAGGACTTCACCTGGTGTCTGAGGAAGGCAGGCCCTGAACCCAGCTCTGAAGGACTTACACATGTACCTCAGCCCAAAGCTGTCCTGTCGTGGCCAGGCTCTGCTTCTGCTCTCCTTCCACATCAGTGGGAGATCCTCCTCGGCACTGATATCTCTCTCCAGGTGGGAAAGGCAAATTCCTGGCTCAGTTCTAACATCCACTGATGTGTTTTTTCACTTTTTAAAAAAAATTTTCATAACTACTGCTGTAGATTTCGTGTTAAATTCTCCATGCCCTTTTGAATATGAAGTTCATAATTCTTAATTTCTTTCTCTGTTCCCTTTTCCCTCACAATTTCTGGAATTGCTCTCTCCTTGCTCTTTAGCCATCTGGTTATATCAACTCCTTACACACCCTTTATGCCTTCAATGCAGTTTCCATATGCTTCGCTGATTTGTTGGCACGGACGGCATTCCTCTCTCCTCCTTGTTTCCCTCCTTTGGGTGCTTTGCCATTCTCCTGATTCGGTTTGGTCCTGCCCCTCTCACCCCTGTTGTACAACAAGGACGAGGAAGGAGCAGAAGGAGCTGGTGCTCCAAGCCCAGCTGGTTGGGAACCTCGCGGCTGCGATGGTGCAGCTCAAATCCTGTCCCTGCGACACGCACAGGAGAACCTGGCAGCAGCTCCCCTTTGAAGTGAGGGTGTTTTCCCTGCAGAGTTCACTAAGGACAGCATCCACAGGACTTTTATTCAGGGATTGATAAGGGTTGATGCTGTAGGAGATGGGAAAGCTGGTGGTGTTCGCTGTCGCTCGCTCACCTGTGATTCCATCTCTCCTGTTTTGTTCTCTGCAGTTACGCCAGAATCCTGTATAAAGAGCAGATACACTCTCAGTACAGAGATACTTTTCCTTTTTTTCCACAGTGCACATAATAAAACTGTAGATTTTATGGGCACATACTGCTGCAGTGGCCAAAAGTGTAAAGTATTTAGAAAAGGACTGAGAAATCTATGCAATGAAGGTTCCCCAGGCAGATCCAATGTCTGGCACAGAAAGTCAGCAACCCACCTATTTCTGGGCACCAGGGAGATGTTTTACTGGAATGTGGATGCTTTTCCTGTTCTCTTTTCCCCAAGATTTTTGATAGATGATGCGCACGGGGACTGCTGGTGTGACCTTGTGGGGATGAGTTTGTGCTGAGACACCTGAGGGTGGCCGGGGCTCTCCCAGCTTGGTGTTGCATCTTTGGGTTGATCATGCAATACTTACCTGACAGTATTTCTCTGTCAGAAGAGCCAAAAAGATCTGCGTTGTCTGGTTACATCCATATGTGCATGTATAGGTACTCCAGACTAATGATGTCTGTATATAATGGGCAAGCTCACTCGAAATGCTCTGTGCTTCCAGCCTCGCAATCATCCTGCAGGGAGCAGCTTGTAATTTAATAAAGGCCCTGTTGTCAATCCTCCTCCCTCCCCAAACAGGCTTTTTGTAACGCTTAAATATAATACCAAGATAATTGCTTTGCCTGGCATCTCTAACACAAGATGCATTTCAGGCTTTTAAAGTCAGGGGCAAAACAAAAGTGTAAATCAAAGTAATTATTTAAGGAAATATGAATGCACTGGAACAGGGGAGGAAAAATGAGGAAAAGAAATTAATTTTAAAAGCCCGCACTGTCCTCATTCATTGGTTTAGAAATCAGCCCAGTGCTGAATCTTCAGTGGGTGCAATTTCATCACATAATTATTTGATGCTGTTTCTTTTATTGATTGAGTACACAGCCTGTTGTCTGTGAGCTCTGATTCTCCTTTAGGCCTCACCAATGTATAGGCTTGGCCTTTTCCAGGTTCTTTACGTTTGTGCCATATGAAAGCTGACGAGAAATAAAGCAATTTTTCCGTTATTTGGAAAAAAAAAAGAAGAAATTACACGTGATTGAGAAGAGGATTTTAACACCCAAAATTTCCTTTAAATGCTTCTTCCATTGTGTTCACTAGTTCACTTCATTGTGTTAGCACTCCTGGAATTAATTGGATTTAGATAGCCTTGTTACATGGAAATTCAGCCTCTTTTCAGATCCCTGTATTACTCATTGGCCATAAATAATAGCTTGGCCTCCTTTTCTCCATTTAATTATGACATTACACATTGCAAGGTAAACTTTAAGGATTGATGCCAACATTTTATTCAGTCCAGAAATGTTTGCTTCATGTTCCTGTTTATTCCCTCATAATTTCTCTTTATGAAGCAATAGAAATCCCCTCTCTTGCCAAATGCCTCGTTTGTATGAATAATTAAATTGACAGTAAAGGACTCGATCCACCTCTTCATTATTCAAGTCTTACCAAGTTGCAGGACTATTGATTCCAGTAGAATAATGCTGCAATGGCCCAGGAATATGTGGTAAATCAGGCCGTGGGTACTCAGGATTTGTTAAACACTTTTATAAAATATTGCTGCTTCATCCCTGCCCTTGGAAACCCCAGGCATGATCCACGGTCCTGTTGTGCCACAAATTGTCTTGGAAGACTGAGTCACATATCACTGGCAGTGTTTTATTCCTGATTTCCTTCCTTGCCTTTGTAAAAGTTTCTTTTCTCTCTGTCAAGTCTGATGAAAGCTGAAAGGGGCCACTTCTGAATTACCACCAAAGCAAATGAACCATTCGGGGCATTTCTTTGCTATGTAAATGTGGAATAATGCTCATGACATGTAACACACACATTTCTGTGTCAAAATAATGCTCATGACATGTAACACACACATTTCTGTGTCAAAATAATGCTCATGACATGTAACACACACATTTCTGTGTCGAAATAATGTTCATGATGTGTAACACACATTTCTGTGTCGAAATAATGCTCATGACGTGTAACACACATTTCTGTGTCAAAATAATGCTCACGACATAACACACACATTTCTGTGTCGAAATAATGCTCATGACATGTAACACACACATTTCTGTGTCGAAATAATGCTCATGACGTAACACACACATTTCTGTGTCGTTTCACTCCTCTCCACGCACAAAGACTGAACCTGAACCAACTTTGCTGAAGTTTCCTGAAGTTTTCTGTGCTCTTTTCCTCTGGGCTATTTAGAAAATTATGCCTGTTAATGAACAGTAGCTGAGGAAAGGAATCCCAAGTGGATAATCGTTCCTACATGGACCTCAATGAATTTTGCATAAGGGATGAGTCACTTAGGTTTAAAAGGGTTTAAGGAATTGAAATGTTGTGTGGCATGGGCAGAGGAAAAGCTGCATGCCATGGCTTGGGGCTGAGTGCTGTTTCCTCTCCACACAGTGGGAGATGGAGCAGGAGGAAATGCCCGGGTGCCGTGGGGGCAGGATTTGGAGGGAGGCAGTCCCAGGTCTGGCACGACTGGAGAGCAAACCTCTCCTGACTTCAGCTCTGGTACGACTGGAGAGCAAACCTCTCCTGACTTCAGCTCTGGTACGACTGGAGAGCAAACCTCTCCTGACTTCAGCTCTGGTACGACTGGAGAGCAAACCTCTCCTGACTTCAGCTCTGGTGACCAGGCTCACCCTGAGCACCACACACAGGCTGGGTGTTTGAGGAGGCTTTTCTGCCATCTCTGAGCATCAGGAGGTCCAAACCAATGGGCACGTCTGTCTAAGCACATGCACACCAGGAAACAAATTTGGTCAGCATTTTTGACCTCACTGAGAGCTTAGAAACTGAGGGGTTTGAAAGAGAGGCCTGGTGATAATCAGCAGGAGGCTGTTGATGATAAACAAAGTTTTCTTCCAGAGTACAAATCTCCATTTTCTCTCTGGCTCTGCAGGCACGTTTGGACTGTGCATTTTGGTGTTTCTCTCAGAGCTGAAAACGTCTTGGCAACGTAAACCCTTCGGTGAGATAAAAATTGGGAACTGTATAAACGCTTTTCTTACCAAGTGCTTTTTATTTCAGTTCCAGAGCATTTCTGAATCACACCATTTTCATGGCTGGTATCAAGGGAGTCATTTCAGTGGTGCACCTCAGGATCACTGAAATACCACAAATACCCAATATACAGTACAGGACACAGCCACAGGGATAATAACTTCTTCCCTTCCTGGTGACCCTCTAAAGCCTGATACTTGACTGCTTGGAGTGTCAAGATTGGGGTTTTTTACCATTTTCATGCATTTCTACAGCCAGTAATAGCAGACGTGATTAAGACAGAGAAAGGTTTGATTTAAAGAGAAGCTGTCTGAACGTGTCTGCACAGGGCCAGGTGACAGAAAGATTGTCTCTGTGCCACCATGAGCTGGAGAAAATTACACCCATTTCAGAATTTGAAGAGGCAAATGGACAGAAGAAGGTGTTAATTTTCTGGGCAGAAAATCTGAAGCTTTTAACCAGATGTTTCAAGTACTCTCTTATGGATATGTCTGTGTACGAGTACTGTTGTTTTTTGAGCTCTACCTGTACACACAGGCACACACCTGACTTTCAGTGCACACTGAAATATCTGCCATTGGCTGATGCAGAATAAAAGGGGAAAGGTGATGTGGTCACAATCCAGTTGCCATTTGTCATCCCAGCCATATCACATCTCTGTGCCTCGCTTTCCCAGTCACAAATCAAATAAATATAATTACTGTGGTCTTGTAAGAACTGTGTTTGTAATACTGAAATATGACAACAAGCTCCCATTCAGGGAGAAGGACAGGAGGTGTTAAAAAGTTGATCTTCAACTAACTCTGCTGGAGAAGACAGCTTTTTAACAGGTGGGGAAGTTACCAGAAAGACTGATTATTTAAAGTTATGTAGATCAAGAATAAAATACAGAAGTGCTTTCAGTTTTCAGATAGAAAGACACACTATTTGTGTAGAAATTCCATTAGCTACAGTGACAAACTGCCAGATTAAAACATGAATTGCTAAGCAGCTGAGGTGGATTTGAATACTGAATGCTGCTGATCTTTTTCACCACTCCTGTTACAATTTATTTTTCAAATAATTTAAAACTGGTGAAGGAAGGTCTGAGAATTTATTTTTTATTTAGTTTTTACTGGTGAGATTGATTTCTTCCTCTTGTTTTTCTTAATACCGTACTGTTCAAATTACCATACAAATCCAGTTCTCCATTTATGATGCATTAAATGTAAAAAAAAAAATAAAAAAAATAAATATTCCAATTATGTTTCTTCCCAAGCCCTGAGACCTTGTGTTAAAAGCAATCTGCATAAAACTCATTGTTGTGTATTTAGTACCACACAGTTGTTAAAAAGTACCCTTGAGCTCTTCTTAATAACTTGGCTGGTCCCTCCTTGAGATCTGTATCTGTTTTTATCCATGAAATGTTAGCCTCGTTGAGGCTAAAACAAAAGGTGGTTTGATCGTGTCATTGGGGAACTGTTGGAGGGAGACCCTGTGCTGGCACTGCCGTCCCTGCCAAGCTGTGAGAGGTGCCCACCCACTGCCCTCCGAAGGAGAGCCTTTCCTCCTTCTGTGGGTCCCACCATCTGCTTTGGGGATGAATTTATTAGGCTGACCCTGAACATCTTTTAAAATCCCATCACCAGGAGAGAAAGCAAGCCCTTCCCTCGTCCCCCTCGTCAGCCCCTCTGACAGCCCCGGTGCTTTGCAGCTTCATATTTCAGAAGTGAATTCAGAGCCCTTGGTTTGCTCTTTCCTCCCTACAAACTCTTCCCTGTTTGTTTAGAGGTTCCATTCCCCAGCCCGGGACAGACCCTCCCAGCGCACAGGGCTGCCAGGCTTCAGCAGCAAAAAGCTTCAGTTCTGCAAACCCCAAAGGGTTGCTCAAGTTCCTGTCCTGCTGTCAGTAATTCCGCTTTTCCCTGATCTCTGGCTGCTTCATCCCCTTCACGTAGACGAGCTTCTGGACTGATTGAAGGCACACTAGGGCTGCCTTGGCACCAGGATTAGGGAGTTTAGGAAGGTCTAAGTGCTCCTTGTGAGCTTCCCTGCCCAAAGCTGGCATCACCTGCTGTAAAGTGATCTCTCTGCTCTCTCCATCAGAATTCCCCAGCTCCTCTTACCCTACAAAGTCATGAGGGCTTATCAGCTGCAACTGCTAAAAGGCCAGAGAGGAAAAACAATCAGCAAATGTTTCATTCGCTATAATCTAAAAATTGCGATCGTACTGAGTGAGCAAAGGTGGGACTCCGAGTGCCTGAGCAAGGAATGGATCTGTGAGTCACGTTTATAACCCAGCTTTTGTTGTAAACACTACAAAGATGCATTAATTAACGATAAAATCAAGGGAAATGTCTGGCAGGATAGAGAGACAGAGACAGAGCTAGAGAGATTAGAGAAAATGGAAGGCATTCGTAAACTCAGGCTGAACCTGAGGAAATTACTATGTGTCCACTATGGGGGATTAATCTAAAGCAAACCAGGCATAAAGTAGGAAGAGAGATGAATGCAATGAAAAGCAAGAGTCTGGAAAGCAGAAATGCTGGTTGGTTTTATAACATGATGGGCTAGCGTAAAGCAAAACGCAAAATGACTCCATTTGTTCAGCCTATTCACCAAACTAATCAAAAGATGCTTGTAGAGATTTTTAGGAAGAAGATGCTATGGATCATGGATTAAATGGGAGTACTGCAGAATTCTCACCTCCTGTGGCTTTGGATTTCATTGTTTGAAGGAGATTGGCAGAATTTGAAACCAGTGGGGTTGACAAAGTCATTTGAAGACATGAAAGTTTTTCTTATGAAGAAAAGGTAAAAGAACTTAGAAGATTATGAGTGACACCATCCACCCACAGCTGTTGAGTGGCTCTTAGCATGAAGTGAAAGGAAATCCTTCTTTGAATGGTTCAGGAAAGATCCAAAATTTCAGACTGAATGCCTGGACTATACAACAGAAAATGTCTTAAATAAAACACCACGTAGCCTCCTGAAGGAAAAGGAGTTTTTCCAGTGAACTTGCTTTTCTCCCCAAAAGTTTTGTCCTCACCCAGTGCTGGTCTGGATGAGTGTAAGCAGCAGAGGATGGGGTTTGAGAGGATGGTTTTCACCCTTGGCTCAAGTGAGGACAAGACCCACTGATGCTAACTGTAAAAGCGACACCCCCTACTCTCTATTAAGCAGTACAAACATCCCTCAGAGCATTTTCACATTCTCTTCTCTCATTTGGGCTTTAAAACCTCTTACCTGAAGCTTAAATGACAGATCCTCCTGTTTCTGCAATGCTTTCTTCCTAGTCCCTTTCAATAATTCATATTCACCTACACCTCATTCTCGGGCTCCTTTTCATTGCTCCTTTGACAAACAACGAGACACGAAAGGTACAGGAGATGCTGAGATACGACCGTGGCTCCAAACACTCCTGACGTTGGAGGGAAATAACTTCATTACCACCTGGTCTCTTATTGCTTGCCTGGAAAATATCCAGGCAGTGCCTTACACAGAAATGTGTGGCAGCAAGCGAGGGAGAAAAGGGCTCCTTGTGTCTGCAATATTTCTCCATGCATTCCAGTCAGAATTTTCACAGTTCATTTTAACCATTTCACATGGAAAAAACCACAATAAATGTGTCCAAGGGCCCCTTTTCTTGAAGCAAGCAGAAATTCTCATCCTATTTGTTTTTACCCTGAGTAATGTTTAGACACAGGCTGCAGAAACTCCAAGTCCCTGGGAATTTTGCATTAGTGCATACATTTTGTTCACAGTCTGTGCCCAGAACAAATTCTGTCTCCAAGATGTCACTGTTTAGAAGTTTCCTTTTTAGAAGTGATATAGAAGGACTTCAGTAAATGGCAGCATTTGGCACAGCTCCATCTCACTGAACGGGGACTAATTTGAATTTTATTCATTCCAGACTATTTACTTCGATAGCAGAGAACAAGAAACTGCTTAGAGGGCGATAGAGATCTCTCCTGTTGCTTGTCCTTCCCTTCTGGGTATTTAGCTGGCCAAAAAGGCCTGTCTTTCAACCCTAATGACCTCCAATAAATAACTGCACTCAATGGCCCAGCCCAGGCTTTGTGTGTGGGTGTTGATTTTCCTTCTAGTAATATTTAATCTGCGGAAGGCATTAGAAATAGGAAAAGATTTTGATTAGAATGAAATCACCCAAATTGCCCTAAGCTCCTAAAGTAATACAGGCAGCAGAAATACCAGTGAGCTTTCCTTGATGCCATTCTCAGCGGAGTCCTTCAAGACAGCTCTACTTTCTGATCATGACTGGAACGAGTCTCCATAACCTTCCACACTCTGATTGCTGCTGGGGTTTGTTGGAAGAGTTTTGCACTATTCCTGCAGCAACTGCCCTTTTCAGAGGAACTTTCCCCAGCCTGTTTCCGTCCCAGGAGTCATCTCGGTGCATTGGACCATGGTGATGGAACCAAGCAATAAAAGTGCATCTCTTTCTTCATTAGGTGTCAGTGCAGGGTGCTATTGCTTCTACTCTCCTCTCTTACTGCAGAAGCTTGTAAAATCTATGCAGATGCTTCCTTCTCTCACCTGTAAATGCCTCAGCAGGTAAAAACAGAGAGAGTGCTTGAGGTGCTGTGATCTACGCACAAGATTAGCAGGGGCATCACCTGGAGCTGCACAGCCCACTCTGAACAATGACCAAGTGTGGATGCTGAAATGCTGTGAGCAGGGAAATTTTCTCTTCTTGCATTCATTCTGTGAGAACTTTTCCTTTGCTGTGTAAGCTATGTAAACAATAGATAGGGTTTTTGTAAATAGCATTCATATCTGGTATCTTCTGACCTTGCGTACATTATATTAGGAAAAAACATTTCTAAGTGGGTGTCTGAGACTTTGACCAATCACCCTAGGAGAAGTGTGAGCACTGTTCAATTGCTCTACGGAACTAGAATATATAAATGGTATTGTAAATTTAATTAATAATTCATTCCTCGCTCTGGACTCCTGCCTCGCTGCATCTCTGAACCCCTGCTTGGAAGCCCACAACCAAGGAAATGCACTTTGCTGCTTCACTGAGCACCTCCAGCTCCCTGCTTGGACTCAGAGGCAGAATTGCTGCTGGTCCTGAGGCTGCTGCTCTCTTTCAGCTTTGGGGAAGCAGAAAAAGCAGCTAAATCATCTTCCTGTTTCTGCCTTGTCAACAGAACTGACCACAAAGTTCAGGCAGAGTTCAGTGGCGAGCGGGAGCTGATGGACCCAAGGGCAGGGAGGGCGTAGCTTGGACTGTAAGTTCTTCATTACTGATGATATAAGAAGGAAAGAACTAAAGCTGATTAGAAAATTAAGAAGTGCTATGATGTTTTCCTGGGTTTAGGATGAGATCTTAATTTTAAGAAAAGGCTTTGTGAAGCTTCGCATCCCAACATAGTTTTGCTGGCTACAGGGCTTTGGAAGGACTGGTGCATTCCAGATTCACATTCTGGTAGTGCTCCTTATTATTAAACTGTTCTAGAAGTGCTATTGTTTTCATGTGAGGTGGTATTAGCTCATAACTTATATTACAATACAGAGGAAGAAGTGTTTCAGGACATTGGGATACAACCAGCTCTGTAGCACATCTGCCTTGCTGAGGACTTTCTGAGATGCTTTTGATGATGATTTCCAGCAAAACCCAATGTTTTCTTACTTTGATATTTCCCAGAAATCAATGCTGGCTGTCTGATGTCTGAGACAAGATTGTTTTCGCTGTTCCTTGGTCATTAGTGGTGCTGCAGCAGAGCTTAGGGATCCGAGGAATAGAGTGGAACACCCTCTTGTTTGGTGCACACACAGGACAAACAGATGGTTGTTGTCTCGGGAAGTTCACCCTGGAGACAGATGCAGCAGACTAAGTCAGGCTCTGGGGGTTTGTGTCATATGAAAACATTTCCCATTTTCAAGGCAAAACTTGGTCCCTGGTTTCACTGAGAGGCTCTGGAGTGAATTCCCATAATTGTCATTAATTGGCCAGTGGGCTGATACGTAAAACGGAAGGGCCAAATCCTGTTTTTCTCCATCCCAGGATTATTCTGTTCATTTCAGCCCCCTGGATGGTGTCCTGCAAGTGTGAGCAGAGATGTTGGCAGGAACAAGGCAAGCAGAATCTGTCAGCACTGGCTGGAGGAAAGGAAGGCCCCTGTGTTCTCAGGGCAAGGCCAGGGAGGGATGATCCAGGCTCCAGGGGACAATGCTGAGCTGCAGATCATGAGCAGAAAAGTCTGCAAGAGGAAGTGTCAGTATCAGTCAGATCTTCAGCTCTGAATTCACTTCAGGCACTAAAAGCCTTTGGCTGATATTAACATATCTTAAGCTAATGAGTCCTTTGAATGCTATTTGCAATGGACTTAGCTGGATAATGGTTGTATGTGTGAACTTCATCCTCTCACAATAAATTCCACTGCTAATTCTTTGCTTTCCTGAAGCTTTGTTCTGCCAGATTCACACCGTGTGTCTCTCCTGGGACGCCTTTAGGGTAAGAGCAGGCTGCTGATTTGTAGTCAGAAGCCACACACCTCTATAAAAGATTCAAAATACATTGTTTTAAAAAGATTTTAATTTCATTGCATTTACAGCTCTAATAAAAAGCTGGGTGCAACACTTACTGTTTGTTCAATAAGTGTTCTGATTTTCTGTGCTAGTCAATAGAACCTGGAGTGAATTTGTTATGAGGGGAAGCTCTTCTGGTCGGAGATGCAGTCTGGGGATACAAGCACGCCCATACCCCTTTATTTCCATTAAATTCAAGTTTTCTAATATCAGTTTTTAAAGGCTGGTCCCAGGCATGCAGAATGCTGATTTCCTACGGGCCCTTTTGTGATGTAGGCAGAGCAAAGTGTTTGTGAGCACCTCACCCAGCCCCGCCCGTGCTCCTGAGCTCGGCACTGTCCTTCACCACGCCCTGCTTAGGGTGAGGGGGATGTGCCACAACACCAGCAAACGTTTTCCTGCTTTTCCCCAAATACATTTAGCTATGGTTTGGTTGGTTTAGGCTGAACTGAAGGCAAAAATAGACCCTATCCCTCCTTTTGATTTTACTAAGGGTTGTCTCTTAGTATGAGTGCGGATTCTTCAAAGAACACAGCCTCATGACTGACCCACTGAAGATGCTGAAATCATAAGAAAGCCCTAAGAAGTTCCAGTTGGTTTATGATTAGCATTTTTTTAATTATTGTTCAATCAGTTTTACGCAGCAGCCATAACCACCTCAGTTATCTGCCTCACACTTCAATGCATAATTGACAGCAAAGTGATTTTATCAGTATTCCTTGTAACATCTGTTTCAGATAAAGATGAGAAAAAAATCTGAATTAATTTGTGGATAGATTCACTTTGAAAATACATGAGACTATTCCCACAGTTCCATTTTCTTAAAGCAGTTCCATGCTGTGCTGTTTATTTTTCCTGTATTTCTGATATCCTGGCATTTAGAATTCAGTTTTTTAAGGGACAGAAGTGCTTTAGTACCTGTATCAGTAAGGAATAAATCCAGTTGAGTGTTTGAAGTTGCAGAGTTTGGAATGTCTGGTCCATGCTGGAGGTAAAATGAAGACACATGTTAAAGGATACTCAGCCCTCTATGAGTTTTTGTTTAGGTAGTTCTGATTTTTAAATGTTAACTTCTTGGTCATATCTATCTGAGAGTATTTCAGATGGTGTTGTTTAATACTCATTAACAATTGACCTTTAATTTTTGTCTACTCATTTGCCTTTTTACCTAGACAAAAATAAGATTTCTATCAGTTTCTGACTCTGACACACTGCACAGGAGAGTAAGTTGTGACTTCTTGGAATCATTTCCATTTGTAACTTCATTTCTGCACCTGATTTTATCCCCTGAAGAACAAAGCTATTATATTCCATGGGACTACACCAGCAAAAAGAGATTTAAGTGAGTAGAAAATCAGGCCAGGGATTTGGAAACGTTTTTATTGCATTGACACATTTTGATTTAATGTTCTTTTTTTAAACTGTTTGCTTGTGCAAAATATCATTATTGCAAAACAAATGGAATCATCACATTTATGAATGGGAGAGGACACTGCTGTCAATCTTAATAATTGCTTCATCCTTTTTCATTCTTGTCGCACTGTTGCTAATCTTGTTGTTTTTAAGGGAGAGCTTTTGCTTAGTTATCTGATATTAAAATTGATTCTGGGCAATTTTAACCCATGACACATACCCCACTCTTCCAGAGGAGGAAAGTTGGGTTCCTAAAATGACCTAACCCAGTGAGCTATCCTGCAGGAACCGAGAGGGAATGTTTCCAAAGTGTTTGGGAAGCAATCAGCACTGAGCCACAGCAGTCACCCCCACCTGGCTCACCCAAGGCTGGTACCTCCTCTGGCAGGAGAGACCCCTCCTCTCTTTGGAAAACCACAAAAAAAGGGGTCAGAAATGGGAGGTCACCTCAACCCCCCGTTAAAACCTCCTATTTATTTCCCATTTTTCTTTGGAATCAGCAGAATTATCGTGACAAGAACAGTTTTACTCACTGGCAAGCCTTGGTTTTGCTCAGTTTTTGGAACTTTTCTCCTCTGACATTTAATGAAGGAAAACACCTCTCTTCTCAAAGACGGTTTAGGCTCCCTCTAATATACAGTCCTGCTGCTGCAAAATATATTATTAATGCTTTAATCAAGCAGCAGCGCTTTGATTAATGTCTTCTCCTGGGTCACGAGCAGCAAGAGAGCATCATTAGAACCGAGGCTGAGCCATGGAAAGAGACACGGCAGGAGAGGAGGTTCGGAGTCTGTCATCAAGGAGCTCACCTCCTCGGTGGTGTCGAGTTTGGAGCCACCAGGCTGGTGTTGTTTGCCTCCAGACGATCCCTCCCCGCCCGCCCTCGCATCCCTCCTGCCCTGGCAAAGCTGACACCCGAGCGCGGGGCTCCCATCCCGCAGGTGTCGGATCGCGGTGCCTCGGACAGCAGGACAGCAGCACTGGGGCTTTGTAGCCAAAAAGCACAGCCCAAGGAAACACACAAACAAGCATCTCGTTAGGAATTGAAGTGTTTTTCCTGCACTGGCAAAGATCGTTCTTTTACTGAGTGAGGAGTTTGGAAAAATACTCGTATTTATGGCACTGCGAAAGTTTTTTATTTTCATGCCGTGTGTTATGAACAATTTTTAAAGGTTCATTATGTTAAAATGGGGTTAATTTGGGTTTAAATGTTGTATTT